>OY740785.1:31672063-31883709 GCA_963514005.1 Raja brachyura | reverse complement strand
GAGGGGGGAGTGGTGTGTGAGGGGGGAGTGTGTAGGGGGGGTTGTGAGGGGGGGGAGTGAGAGGGGGGGAGTGAGAGGGGGGGAGTGAGAGGGGGGGGAGTGAGAGGGGGGGAGTGAGAGGGGGGGAGTGTGAGGGGGGGGGAGTGTGCGAGGGGGAGTGTGTGTGGTGGGGAGTTTGTGAGGGGGGGGAGTGTGAGGGGGGGAGTGTGAGAGGGGGGAGTGTGAGAGGGGGGGAGTGTGGGAGGGGGGGGGGAGTGTGGGAGGGGGGGGGAGTGTGGGAGGGGGGAGTGTGGGAGGGGGGGAGTGTGTGAGGGGGGCTGTGTGAGGGGGGGAGTGTGCGAGGGGGAGTGTGCGAGGGGGGGGAGTGTGCGAGGGGGGGGAGTGTGCGAGGGGGGGGGAGTGTGCGAGGGGGGAGTGTGTGTGAGGGGAGTGTGTGTGAGGAGAAGTGTGTGAGGGGGGGAAGTGTGTGAGGGGGGGGAGTGTGTCGGGGGTGTGTGTGTGAGGGGGGAGTGTGTGAGGGGTTGAGTATGAGGGGGGGTGTGTGGGGGGGGGTGTGTGAGGGGGGGGAGTGTGTGAGGGGGGGGAGTGTGTGAGGGGGGGAGTGTGAGGGGGGGAGTGTGTGAGAGGTGGAGTGTGAGGGGGGGGAAGTGTGAGGGGGGGGAGTGTGAGGGGGGGGGAGTGTGAGGGGGGGGGTGTGTGTGGGGGAGTGTGTGAAGGGAGAGTGTGTGAGGGGGAGTGTGTGCGGTGGGGAGTTTGTGAGGGGGGGGAGTGTGAGAGGGGGGAGTGTGAGGGGGGAGTGTGGGAGGGGGGGGAGTGTGGGAGGGGGGAGTGTGTAGGGGGGGTTGTGAGGGGGGGGTTGTGAGGGGGGGGTTGTGAGGGGGGGGAGTGTGAGGGGGGGAGTGAGAGGGGGGGAGTGAGAGGGGGGGAGTGAGAGGGGGGGAGTGAGAGGGGGGGAGTGAGAGGGGGGGAGTGAGAGGGGGGGGAGTGAGAGGGGGGGAGTGAGAGGGGGGGAGTGAGAGGGGGGGGAGTGAGAGGGGGGGAGTGAGAGGGGGGGAGTGAGAGGGGGGGGAGTGTGAGAGGGGGGGGAGTGAGAGGGGGGGGAGTGTGCGAGGGGGAGTGTGTGCGGGGGGGAGTGTGAGGGGGGGGGAGTGTGAGGGGGGAGTGTGGGAGGGGGGGGAGTGTGGGAGGGGGGGAGTGTGTGAGGGGGGCTGTGTGAGGGGGGGGAGTGTGCGAGGGGGAGTGTGCGAGGGGGGGAGTGTGCGAGGGGAGAGTGTGCGGGGGGAGTGTGTGGGGTGGGGAGTGTGTGAGGGGGGAGTGTGTGTGAGGGGGGAGTGTGTGTGAGAGGGGGAGTGTGTGAGGAGGGGAGTGTGTCAGGGGGGGAGTGTGTGGGGAGTGTGTCGGGGGGGAGTGTGTCGGGGGGGAGTGTGTCGGGGGGGGTGTGTGTGAGGGGGGGTGTGTGTGAGGGGTTGAGTATGAGGGGGGGTGTGTGGGGGGGGGGGGGGGAGTGTGTGAGGGGGGGAGTGTGTGAGGGGGGGAGTGTGTGAGGGGGGAGTGTGTTGGGGGGGGGAGTGTGTGAGGGGGGGAGTGTGAGGGGGGGAGTGTGTGTAGGGGGGGAGTGTGTGTAGGGGGGGAGTGTGTGTAGGGGGGGAGTGTGTGTGAAGGGGGAGTGTGTGTGAAGGGGGTAGTGTGTGTGAGGGGGGGGAGTGTGTGTGAGGGGGGGAGTGTGTGTGAGGGGGGATTGTGTGAGGGGGGATTGTGTGAGGTGGGGAGTGTGTCGGAGGGGAGTGTGTGAGCGGGAGTGTGTGGGGGGGGGAGTGTGTGAGGGAGGAGTGTGAGGGGGGAGTGTGAGGGGGGGTAGTGTGTGAGGGGGGTAGTGTGTGAGGGGGGGAGTGTGTGGGGGGGGAGTGTGTGGGGGGGAGTGTGTGTGGGGGGAGTGTGTGTGAGGGGGGGAGTGTGTGTGAGGGGGGGAGTGTGTGTGAAGGGGGAGTGTGTGTGAGGGGGGGGGAGTGTGTGTGAGGGGGGAGTGTGTGTGAGGGGGGGGAGTGTGTGTGAGGGGGGGAGTGTGTGAGGGGGGGAGTGTGTGTGAAGGGGGAGTGTGTGTGAAGGGGGAGTGTGTGTGAGGGGGGGTAGTGTGTGTGAGGGGGGGTGTGTGTGTGAGGGGGAGTGTGTGTGAGGGGGGAGTGTGTGAGGGGGGGAGTGTGTGAGGTGGGGAGTGTGTGAGGGGGAGTGTGTGGGGTGGGGAGTGTGTGGGGTGGGGAGTGTGTGTGGGGTGGGGAGTGTGTGTGAGGGGGAGTGTGTGGGGGGGAGTGTGTGAGGGGGGAGTGTGTGAAGGGGGAGTGTGTGAAGGGGGGAGTGTGTGAGGGGGGAGTGTGTGAGGGGGGAGTGTGTCGGGGGGGGAGTGTGTAGGGGGGGAGTGTGTGAGGGGGGGAGTGTGTGTGAAGGGGGAGTGTGTGTGAGGGGGGGGGAGTGTGTGATGGGGGGGAGTGTGTGTGATGGGGGGGAGTGTGTGTGATGGGGGGGAGTGTGTGTGAGGGGGGGAGTGTGTGAGGGGGGAGTGTGTCAAGGGGAGTGTGTCGGGGGGGGAGTGTGTCGGGGGGGAGTGTGTGGGGTGGGGAGTATGTGAGGGGGGGAGTGTGTGTGAGGGGGGATTGTGTGTGAGGGGGGATTGTGTGAGGTGGGGAGTGTGTCGGGGGGGGAGTGTGTGAGCGGGAGTGTGTGGGGGGGGGAGTGTGTGAGGGGGGAGTGTGAGGGGGGTAGTGTGTGAGGGGGGGTAGTGTGTGAGGGGGGTAGTGTGTGGAGGGGGGTAGTGTGTGAGGGGGGGTAGTGTGTGAGGGGGGTAGTGTGTGAGGGGGGTAGTGTGTGAGGGGGGTAGTGTGTGAGGGGGGTAGTGTGTGAGGGGGGGTAGTGTGTGAGGGGGGGAGTGTGTGGGGGGGGTGTGTGGGGGAGTGTGTGGGGGGGAGTGTGTTAGGGGGGAGTGTGTGTAGGGGGGAGTGTGTGTAGGGGGGAGTGTGTGTAGGGGGGGAGTGTGTGTGGGGGGGGGAGTGTGTGTGGGGGGGGAGTGTGTGTGGGGGGGGAGTGTGTGTGGGGGGGGGAGTGTGTGTGGGGGGGGAGTGTGTGTGGGGGGGAGTGTGTGTGAGGGGGGGGGAGTGTGTGTGAGGGGGGGGGAGTGTGTGTGAGGGGGGGGGAGTGTGTGTGAGGGGGGAGTGTGTGTGTGAGGGGGGAGTGTGTGTGAGGGGGGAGTGTGTGAGGGGGGGAGTGTGTGTGAAGGGGGAGTGTGTGTGAAGGGGGGAGTGTGTGTGAGGGGGGGAGTGTGTGTGAGGGGGGGAGTGTGTGTGAGGGGGGGAATGTGTGTGAGGGGGGAGTGTGTGAGGTGGGGAGTGTGTCGGGGGGGAGTATGTGAGGGGAAGTATGTCGGGGGGGGGAGTGTGTGGGGTGGGGAGTGCGTGGGGGGGGAGTGTGTGAGGGGGAGTGTGTGAAGTGGGAGTGTGTGAAGGGGGAGTGTGTGAAGGGGGAGTGTGTGAAGGGGGGAGTGTGTGAGGGGGGAGTGTGTGAGGGGGGGAGTGTGTCGGGGGGGGAGTGTGTAGGGGGGGGAGTGTGTGAGGGGGGGGAGTGTGTGTGAGGGGGGAGTGTGTGTGAGGGGGGAGTGTGTGTGAGGGGGGGAGTGTGTGTGAGGGGGGAGTGTGTGTGAGGGGGGGAGTGTGTGTGAGGGGGGGAGTGTGTGTGGGGGGGGGAGTGTGTGTGGTGGGGGGGAGTGTGTGTGGTGGGGGGGAGTGTGTGTGGAGGGGGGGTGTGTGTGAGGGGGGGGAGTGTGTGAAGGGGGGGAGTGTGTCAAGGGGGAGTGTGTCGGGGGGGAGTGTGTGGGGGGGGGAGTGTGTGTGAGGGGGGCAGTGTGTGTGAGGGGGGCAGTGTGTGTGAGGGGGGGGAGTGTGTGAGGGGGGTAGTGTGTGAGGGGGTAGTGTGTGAGGGGGGTAGTGTGTGAGGGGGGGTAGTGTGTGAGGGGGGTAGTGTGTGAGGGGGGTAGTGTGTGAGGGGGGGGAGTGTGTGAGGGGGGGAGTGTGTGAGGGGGGGAGTGTGTGAGGGGGGGAGTGTGCGAGGGGGGGAGTGTGCGAGGGGGGGAGTTTGCGAGGGGGGAGTGTGCGAGGGGGGAGTGTGCGAGGGGGGAGTGTGCGAGGGGGGAGTGTGCGAGGGGGGAGTGTGCGAGGGGGGAGTGTGTGAGGGGGGGGAGTGTGTGAGGGGGGGAGTGTGAGGGGTGGTGTGTGAGGGGTGGTGTGTGAGGGGGGGTGTGTGAGGGGGAGTGTGTGAGGGGGGTAGTGTGTGAGGGGGGGTAGTGTGTGAGGGGGGTAGTGTGTGAGGGGGGTAGTGTGTGAGGGGGGAGTGTGCGAGGGGGGGAGTGTGCGAGGGGGGGAGTGTGCGAGGGGAGAGTGTGCGAGCGGGGGAATGTGCGAGGGGGGGGAGTGTGCGAGGGGGGGAGTGTGCGAGGGGGGGGAGTGTGCGAGGGGGGGAGTGTGCGAGGGGGGGAGTGTGCGAGGGGGGGGAGTGTGCGAGGGGGGGGGGTGTGCGAGGGGGAGTGTGCGAGGGGGAGTGTGCGAGGGGGAGTGTGCGAGGGGGAGTGTGCGAGGGGGGAGTGTGCGAGGGGGAGTGTGCGAGGGGGAGTGTGGGAGGGGGGGAGTGTGGGAGGGGGGAGTGTGGGAGGGGGGGAGTGTGGGAGGGGGGGAGTGTGGGAGGGGGGGGAGTGTGTGAGGGGGGCTGTGTGAGGGGGGGGAGTGTGCGAGGGGGAGTGTGCGAGGGGGGGAGTGTGCGAGGGGAGAGTGTGCGGGGGGAGTGTGTGGGGTGGGGTGGGAGAGTGTGTGAGGGGGGAGTGTGTGTGAGGGGGGAGTGTGTGTGAGGGGGGAGTGTGTGTGAGAGGGGGAGTGTGTGAGGAGGGGAGTGTGTCAGGGGGGGAGTGTGTGGGGAGTGTGTCGGGGGGGGAGTGTGTCGGGGGGGTGTGTGTGAGGGGGGGTGTGTGTGAGGGGTTGAGTATGAGGGGGGGGTGTGTGGGGGGGGGAGTGTGTGAGGGGGGGGAGTGTGTGAGGGGGGGAGTGTGTTGGGGGGGGAGTGTGTGAGGGGGGGAGTGTGAGGGGGGGAGTGTGTGAGGGGGGGAGTGTGTGAGGGGGGGAGTGTGTGTAGGGGGGGAGTGTGTGTAGGGGGGGGAGTGTGTGTGGGGGGGAGTGTGTGTGAAGGGGGAGTGTGTGTGAAGGGGGGTAGTGTGTGTGAGGGGGGGAGTGTGTGTGAGGGGGGAGTGTGTGTGAGGGGGGATTGTGTGAGGGGGGATTGTGTGAGGTGGGGAGTGTGTCGGAGGGGAGTGTGTGAGCGGGAGTGTGTGGGGGGGGGAGTGTGTGAGGGAGGAGTGTGAGGGGGGAGTGTGAGGGGGGTAGTGTGTGAGGGGGGTAGTGTGTGAGGGGGGGAGTGTGTGGGGGGGAGTGTGTGGGGGGGGAGTGTGTGTGGGGGGGAGTGTGTGTAGGGGGGAGTGTGTGTAGGGGGGGAGTGTGTGTGAGGGGGGGGAGTGTGTGTGTGTGAGGGGGGGGAGTGTGTGTGGGGGGGGGAGTGTGTGTGAAGGGGGAGTGTGTGTGAGGGGGGAGTGTGTGTGAGGGGGGGGGGGAGTGTGTGTGAGGGGGGAGTGTGTGAGGGGGGGAGTGTGTGTGAAGGGGGAGTGTGTGTGAAGGGGGAGTGTGTGTGAGGGGGGGTAGTGTGTGTGAGGGGGGAGTGTGTGTGAGGGGGGAGTGTGTGTGAGGGGGAGTGTGTGTGAGGGGGGAGTGTGTGAGGGGGGAGTGTGTGAGGTGGGGAGTGTGTGAGGGGGAGTGTGTGGGGTGGGGAGTGTGTGTGGGGTGGGGAGTGTGTGTGGGGTGGGGAGTGTGTGTGAGGGGGGAGTGTGTGAGGGGGAGTGTGGTGAGGGGGGAGTGTGTGAAGGGGGAGTGTGTGAAGGGGGGAGTGTGTGAGGGGGAGTGTGTGAGGGGGGAGTGTGTCGGGGGGGAGTGTGTAGGGGGGGAGTGTGGTGAGGGGGGGAGTGGTGTGTGAAGGGGGTGTGTGTGTGAGGGGGGGGGAGTGTGTGTGGGGGGGAGTGTGTGTGAGGGGGGGAGTGTGTGTGATAGGGGGGAGTGTGTGTGATGGGGGGGAGTGTGTGTGAGGGGGGGAGTGTGTGAGGGGGGAGTGTGTCAAGGGGAGTGTGTCGGGGGGGGAGTGTGTCGGGGGGGAGTGTGTGGGGTGGGGAGTATGTGAGGGGGGGAGTGTGTGTGAGGGGGTCTGTGTGTGAGGGGGGATTGTGTGAGGTGGGGGAGTGTGTCGGGGGGGAGTGTGTGAGCGGGGAGTGTGTGGGGGGGGAGTGTGTGAGGGGGGAGTGTGAGGGGGGTAGTGTGTGAGGGGGGTAGTGTGTGAGGGGGGTAGTGTGTGAGGGGGGTAGTGTGTGAGGGGGGTAGTGTGTGAGGGGGGGGAGTGTGTGAGGGGGGAGTGTGTGGGGGGGGTGTGTGGGGGGAGTGTGTGGGGGGAGTGTGTTAGGGGGGAGTGTGTGTAGGGGGGGAGTGTGTGTAGGGGGGAGTGTGTGTAGGGGGGGAGTGTGTGTGGGGGGGGAGTGTGTGTGGGGGGGGGAGTGTGTGTGGGGGGGGAGTGTGTGTGGGGGGGGAGTGTGTGTGAGGGGGGGGAGTGTGTGTGAGGGGGGGGGGAGTGTGTGTGAGGGGGGGGAGTGTGTGTGAGGGGGGGGAGTGTGTGTGAGGGGGGGGAGTGTGTGTGAGGGGGGGGGAGTGTGTGTGAGGGGGGAGTGTGTGTGAGGGGGGGAGTGTGTGTGAGGGGGGAGTGTGTGTGAGGGGGGAGTGTGTGTGAGGGGGGAGTGTGTGTGAGGGGGGGAGTGTGTGTGAGGGGGGGGAGTGTGTGTGGGGGGGAGTGTGTGTGGTGGGGGGGGGAGTGTGGTGTGGGGGGAGTGTGTGTGAGGGGGGGAGTGTGTGGGGGGGGGAGTGTGTCAAGGGGGAGTGTGTCGGGGGGGAGTGTGTGGGGGGGGGGAGTGTGTGTGAGGGGGGCAGTGTGTGTGAGGGGGGCAGTGTGTGTGAGGGGGGGAGTGTGTGAGGGGGGTAGTGTGTGAGGGGGTAGTGTGTGAGGGGGGTAGTGTGTGAGGGGGGTAGTGTGTGAGGGGGTAGTGTGTGAGGGGGGTAGTGTGTGAGGGGGGTAGTGTGTGAGGGGGGTAGTGTGTGAGGGGGGGAGTGTGTGAGGGGGGGAGTGTGTGAGGGGGGGAGTGTGCGAGGGGGGGAGTGTGCGAGGGGGGGAGTGTGCGAGGGGGGGGAGTTTGCGAGGGGGGAGTGTGCGAGGGGGGAGTGTGCGAGGGGGGAGTGTGCGAGGGGGGAGTGTGTGAGGGGGGGAGTGTGTGAAGGGGGGAGTGTGAGGGGTGGTGTGTGAGGGGTGGTGTGTGAGGGGGGGTGTGTGAGGGGGAGTGTGTGAGGGGGGGTAGTGTGTGAGGGGGGTAGTGTGCGAGGGGGGTAGTGTGCGAGGGGGGAGTGTGCGAGGGGGGAGTGTGCGAGGGGGGGAGTGTGCGAGGGGAGAGTGTGCGAGCGGGGGAATGTGCGAGGGGGGGAGTGTGCGAGGGGGGGGTGGAGTGTGCGAGGGGGGGAGTGTGCGAGGGGGGGAGTGTGCGAGGGGGGGGAGTGTGCGAGGGGGGGGGGGTGTGCGAGGGGGAGTGTGCGAGGGGGAGTGTGCGAGGGGGAGTGTGCGAGGGGGAGTGTGCGAGGGGGAGTGTGGGAGGGGGGGGAGTGTGGGAGGGGGGAGTGTGGGAGGGGGGGAGTGTGGGAGGGGGGGAGTGTGTGAGGGGGGCTGTGTGAGGGGGGGGAGTGTGCGAGGGGGAGTGTGCGAGGGGGGGAGTGTGCGAGGGGAGAGTGTGCGGGGGGAGTGTGTGGGGTGGGGAGTGTGTGAGGGGGGAGTGTGTGTGAGTGGGGAGTGTGTGTGAGGGGGGAGTGTGTGTGAGAGGGGGAGTGTGTGAGGAGGGGAGTGTGTCAGGGGGGAGTGTGTGGGGAGTGTGTCGGGGGGGGAGTGTGTCGGGGGGGTGTGTGTGAGGGGGGGGTGTGTGTGAGGGGTTGAGTATGAGGGGGGGTGTGTGGGGGGGGGGAGTGTGTGAGGGGGGGAGTGTGTGAGGGGGGGAGTGTGTTGGGGGGGGAGTGTGTGAGGGGGGGAGTGTGAGGGGGGGAGTGTGTGAGGGGGGGAGTGTGTGAGGGGGGGAGTGTGTGTAGGGGGGGGAGTGTGTGTAGGGGGGGGAGTGTGTGTAGGGGGGGAGTGTGTGTGAAGGGGGAGTGTGTGTGAAGGGGGTAGTGTGTGTGAGGGGGGGGAGTGTGTGTGAGGGGGGAGTGTGTGTGAGGGGGGGATTGTGTGAGGGGGGATTGTGTGAGGTGGGGAGTGTGTCGGAGGGGAGTGTGTGAGCGGGAGTGTGTGGGGGGGGGGAGTGTGTGAGGGAGGAGTGTGAGGGGGGAGTGTGAGGGGGGTAGTGTGTGAGGGGGGTAGTGTGTGAGGGGGGGAGTGTGTGGGGGGGAGTGTGTGGGGGGGAGTGTGTGTGGGGGGGAGTGTGTGTAGGGGGGAGTGTGTGTAGGGGGGGAGTGTGTGTGAGGGGGGGGAGTGTGTGTGTGTGAGGGGGGGAGTGTGTGTGGGGGGGGGAGTGTGTGTGAAGGGGGAGTGTGTGTGAGGGGGGAGTGTGTGTGAGGGGGGGGGAGTGTGTGTGAGGGGGGAGTGTGTGTGAGGGGGGGGAGTGTGTGTGAAGGGGGAGTGTGTGTGAAGGGGGAGTGTGTGTGAGGGGGGTAGTGTGTGTGAGGGGGGAGTGTGTGTGAGGGGGGAGTGTGTGTGAGGGGGGAGTGTGTGAGGGGGGAGTGTGTGAGGTGGGGAGTGTGTGAGGGGGAGTGTGTGGGGTGGGGAGTGTGTGTGGGGTGGGGAGTGTGTGTGGGGTGGGGAGTGTGTGTGAGGGGGAGTGTGTGAGGGGGGAGTGTGTGAGGGGGGAGTGTGTGAAGGGGGAGTGTGTGAAGGGGGGAGTGTGTGAGGGGGAGTGTGTGAGGGGGGAGTGTGTCGGGGGGAGTGTGTAGGGGGGGAGTGTGTGAGGGGGGGAGTGTGTGTGAAGGGGGAGTGTGTGTGAGGGGGGGGAGTGTGTGTGGGGGGGAGTGTGTGTGAGGGGGGGGAGTGTGTGTGATAGGGGGGAGTGTGTGTGATGGGGGGGATTGTGTGTGAGGGGGGGAGTGTGTGAGGGGGGAGTGTGTCAAGGGGAGTGTGTCGGGGGGGAGTGTGTCGGGGGGGAGTGTGTGGGGTGGGGAGTATGTGAGGGGGGAGTGTGTGTGAGGGGGTCTGTGTGTGAGGGGGGATTGTGTGAGGTGGGGAGTGTGTCGGGGGGGAGTGTGTGAGCGGGAGTGTGTGGGGGGGGGAGTGTGTGAGGGGGGAGTGTGAGGGGGGTAGTGTGTGAGGGGGGTAGTGTGTGAGGGGGGTAGTGTGTGAGGGGGGTAGTGTGTGAGGGGGGGAGTGTGTGAGGGGGGAGTGTGTGGGGGGGGTGTGTGGGGGAGTGTGTGGGGGGAGTGTGTTAGGGGGGAGTGTGTGTAGGGGGGAGTGTGTGTAGGGGGGAGTGTGTGTAGGGGGGGAGTGTGTGTGGGGGGGGAGTGTGTGTGGGGGGGGGGAGTGTGTGTGGGGGGGGGGAGTGTGTGTGGGGGGGGAGTGTGTGTGAGGGGGGGGGAGTGTGTGTGAGGGGGGGGGAGTGTGTGTGAGGGGGGGGAGTGTGTGTGAGGGGGGGGGAGTGTGTGTGAGGGGGGGGAGTGTGTGTGAGGGGGGAGTGTGTGTGTGAGGGGGGAGTGTGTGTGAGGGGGGAGTGTGTGAGGGGGGGAGTGTGTGTGAAGGGGGAGTGTGTGTGAAGGGGGAGTGTGTGTGAGGGGGGGGGGGTGTGTGTGGGGGGGGGAGTGTGTGTGAGGGGGGAATGTGTGTGAGGGGGGAGTGTGTGAGGTGGGGAGTGTGTCGGGGGGGAGTGTGTGAGGGGAAGTATGTCGGGGGGGAGTGTGTGGGGTGGGGAGTGTGTGGGGGGGGAGTGTGTGAGGGGGGAGTGTGTGAGGGGGGAGTGTGTGAGGGGGAGTGTGTGAAGGGGGAGTGTGTGAAGGGGGAGTGTATGAAGGGGGGAGTGTGTGAGGGGGGGAGTGTGTCGGGGGGGAGTGTGTCGGGGGGGAGTGTGTAGGGGGGGGAGTGTGTGAGGGGGGGAGTGTGTGTGAGGGGGGAGTGTGTGTGAGGGGGGAGTGTGTGTGAGGGGGGAGTGTGTGTGAGGGGGGAGTGTGTGTGAGGGGGGAGTGTGTGTGAGGGGGGGGAGTGTGTGTGAGGGGGGGGGAGTGTGTGTGGGGGGGAGTGTGTGTGGTGGGGGGGAGTGTGTGTGGTGGGGGGAGTGTGTGTGAGGGGGGGAGTGTGTGAGGGGGGGGAGTGTGTCAAGGGGGAGTGTGTCGGGGGGGAGTGTGTGGGGGGGGGAGTGTGTGTGAGGGGGGCAGTGTGTGTGAGGGGGGCAGTGTGTGTGAGGGGGGGAGTGTGTGAGGGGGTAGTGTGTGAGGGGGGTAGTGTGTGAGGGGGGTAGTGTGTGAGGGGGGTAGTGTGTGAGGGGGGTAGTGTGTGAGGGGGTAGTGTGTGAGGGGGGGAGTGTGTGAGGGGGGGAGTGTGTGAGGGGGGGAGTGTGTGAGGGGGGGAGTGTGTGAGGGGGGGAGTGTGCGAGGGGGGGAGTTTGCGAGGGGGGGAGTTTGCGAGGGGGGAGTGTGTGAGGGGGGAGTGTGTGAGGGGGGAGTGTGTGAGGGGGGAGTGTGTGAGGGGGGGAGTGTGTGTGAGGGGGAGTGTGAGGGGTGGTGTGTGAGGGGTGGTGTGTGAGGGGGGGTGTGTGAGGGGGAGTGTGTGAGGGGGGTAGTGTGTGAGGGGGGTAGTGTGTGAGGGGGGTAGTGTGTGAGGGGGGTAGTGTGTGAGGGGGGAGTGTGCGAGGGGGGGAGTGTGCGAGGGGGGGAGTGTGCGAGGGGAGAGTGTGCGAGCGGGGGAATGTGCGAGGGGGGGCGTGTGCGAGGGGGGGCGTGTGCGAGGGGGGGAGTGTGCGAGGGGGGGAGTGTGCGAGGGGGGGAGTGTGCGAGGGGGGGGTGTGCGAGGGGGAGTGTGCGAGGGGGAGTGTGCGAGGGGGAGTGTGCGAGGGGGAGTGTGCGAGGGGGAGTGTGGGAGGGGGGGAGTGTGGGAGGGGGGGAGTGTGGGAGGGGGGGAGTGTGGGAGGGGGGGAGTGTGTGAGGGGGGGAGTGTGTGAGGGGGGGAGTGTGCGAGGGGGAGTGTGCGAGGGGGGGAGTGTGCGAGGGGAGAGTGTGCGGGGGGAGTGTGTGGGGTGGGGAGTGTGTGAGGGGGGAGTGTGTGTGAGGGGGGAGTGTGTGTGAGGGGGGAGTGTGTGTGAGAGGGGGAGTGTGTGAGGAGGGGAGTGTGTCAGGGGGGAGTGTGTGGGGAGTGTGTCGGGGGGGAGTGTGTCGGGGGGGTGTGTGTGAGGGGGGGTGTGTGTGAGGGGTTGAGTATGAGGGGGGGTGTGTGGGGGGGGGAGTGTGTGAGGGGGGGAGTGTGTGAGGGGGGGGAGTGTGTTGGGGGGGGAGTGTGTGAGGGGGGAGTGTGAGGGGGGGAGTGTGTGAAGGGGGGAGTGTGTGAGGGGGGGAGTGTGTGTAGGGGGGGAGTGTGTGTAGGGGGGGAGTGTGTGTAGGGGGGGAGTGTGTGTGAAGGGGGAGTGTGTGTGAAGGGGGTAGTGTGTGTGAGGGGGGGAGTGTGTGTGAGGGGGGAGTGTGTGTGAGGGGGGATTGTGTGAGGGGGGATTGTGTGAGGTGGGGAGTGTGTCGGAGGGGAGTGTGTGAGCGGGAGTGTGTGGGGGGGGGAGTGTGTGAGGGAGGAGTGTGAGGGGGGAGTGTGAGGGGGGTAGTGTGTGAGGGGGGTAGTGTGTGAGGGGGGGAGTGTGTGGGGGGGAGTGTGTGGGGGGGAGTGTGTGTGGGGGGGAGTGTGTGTAGGGGGGAGTGTGTGTAGGGGGGGAGTGTGTGTGAGGGGGGGAGTGTGTGTGAGGGGGGGAGTGTGTGTGAGGGGGGGAGTGTGTGTGAAGGGGGAGTGTGTGTGAGGGGGGGAGTGTGTGTGAGGGGGGAGTGTGTGTGAGGGGGGGGAGTGTGTGTGAGGGGGGAGTGTGTGAGGGGGGGAGTGTGTGTGAAGGGGGAGTGTGTGTGAAGGGGGAGTGTGTGTGAGGGGGGTAGTGTGTGTGAGGGGGGAGTGTGTGTGAGGGGGAGTGTGTGTGAGGGGGGAGTGTGTGAGGGGGGAGTGTGTGAGGTGGGGAGTGTGTGAGGGGGAGTGTGTGGGGTGGGGAGTGTGTGTGGGGTGGGGAGTGTGTGTGGGGTGGGGAGTGTGTGTGAGGGGGAGTGTGTGAGGGGGAGTGTGTGAGGGGGAGTGTGTGAGGGGGAGTGTGTGAGGGGGGAGTGTGTGAAGGGGGAGTGTGTGAAGGGGGGAGTGTGTGAGGGGGAGTGTGTGAGGGGGGAGTGTGTGAGGGGGGAGTGTGTCGGGGGGGGAGTGTGTAGGGGGGGAGTGTGTGAGGGGGGGAGTGTGTGTGAAGGGGGAGTGTGTGTGAGGGGGGGGAGTGTGTGTGGGGGGGAGTGTGTGTGAGGGGGGGGAGTGTGTGTGATGGGGGAGTGTGTGTGATGGGGGGGAGTGTGTGTGAGGGGGGGAGTGTGTGAGGGGGGAGTGTGTCAAGGGGAGTGTGTCGGGGGGGAGTGTGTCGGGGGGGAGTGTGTGGGGTGGGGAGTATGTGAGGGGGGAGTGTGTGTGAGGGGGTCTGTGTGTGAGGGGGGATTGTGTGAGGTGGGGAGTGTGTCGGGGGGGAGTGTGTGAGCGGGAGTGTGTGGGGGGGGGAGTGTGTGAGGGGGGAGTGTGAGGGGGGTAGTGTGTGAGGGGGGTAGTGTGTGAGGGGGGTAGTGTGTGAGGGGGGTAGTGTGTGAGGGGGGTAGTGTGTGAGGGGGGTAGTGTGTGAGGGGGGGAGTGTGTGAGGGGGGAGTGTGTGGGGGGGGTGTGTGGGGGAGTGTGTGGGGGGAGTGTGTTAGAGGGGAGTGTGTGTAGGGGGGAGTGTGTGTAGGGGGGAGTGTGTGTAGGGGGGGAGTGTGTGTGGGGGGGGAGTGTGTGTGGGGGGGTGTGTGTGTGGGGGGGAGTGTGTGTGGGGGGGAGTGTGTGTGAGGGGGGGGAGTGTGTGTGAGGGGGGGGAGTGTGTGTGAGGGGGGGGAGTGTGTGTGAGGGGGGAGTGTGTGTGTGAGGGGGGAGTGTGTGGAGGGGGGAGTGTGTGGGGGGGGGAGTGTGTGTGAAGGGGGAGTGTGTGTGAAGGGGGAGTGTGTGTGAGGGGGGGGAGTGTGTGTGAGGGGGGGAGTGTGTGTGAGGGGGGAATGTGTGTGGGGGGGAGTGTGTGAGGTGGGGAGTGTGTCGGGGGGGAGTGTGTGAGGGGAAGTATGTTGGGGGGGGGAGTGTGTGGGGTGGGGAGTGTGTGGGGGGGGAGTGTGTGAGGGGGGAGTGTGTGAGGGGGAGTGTGTGAAGGGGGAGTGTGTGAAGGGGGAGTGTATGAAGGGGGAGTGTGTGAGGGGGGAGTGTGTGAGGGGGGGAGTGTGTCGGGGGGGAGTGTGTCGGGGGGGAGTGTGTAGGGGGGGGAGTGTGTGAGGGGGGAGTGTGTGTGAGGGGGGAGTGTGTGTGAGGGGGGAGTGTGTGTGAGGGGGGAGTGTGTGTGAGGGGGGAGTGTGTGTGAGGGGGGGGAGTGTGTGTGAGGGGGGGGAGTGTGTGTGGGGGGGAGTGTGTGTGGTGGGGGGGAGTGTGTGTGAGGGGGGGAGTGTGTGAGGGGGGGGAGTGTGTCAAGGGGGAGTGTGTCGGGGGGGAGTGTGTGGGGGGGGGAGTGTGTGTGAGGGGGGCAGTGTGTGTGAGGGGGGGAGTGTGAGGGGGGTAGTGTGTGAGGGGGTAGTGTGTGAGGGGGTAGTGTGTGAGGGGGGTAGTGTGTGAGGGGGGTAGTGTGTGAGGGGGGTAGTGTGTGAGGGGGGTAGTGTGTGAGGGGGGTAGTGTGTGAGGGGGGGAGTGTGTGAGGGGGGGAGTGTGTGAGGGGGGGAGTGTGTGAGGGGGGGAGTGTGTGAGGGGGGGAGTTTGCAAGGGGGGGAGTTTGCGAGGGGGGAGTGTGTGAGGGGGGAGTGTGTGAGGGGGGAGTGTGTGAGGGGGGAGTGTGTGAGGGGGGGAGTGTGTGTGAGGGGGAGTGTGAGGGGTGGTGTGTGAGGGGTGGTGTGTGAGGGGGGGGTGTGTGAGGGGGAGTGTGTGAGGGGGGTAGTGTGTGAGGGGGGTAGTGTGTGAGGGGGGTAGTGTGTGAGGGGGGTAGTGTGTGAGGGGGGAGTGTGCGAGGGGGGAGTGTGCGAGGGGGGGAGTGTGCGAGGGGAGAGTGTGCGAGCGGGGGAATGTGCGAGGGGGGGAGTGTGCGAGGGGGGGAGTGTGCGAGGGGGGGAGTGTGCGAGGGGGGTGTGTGCGAGGGGGAGTGTGCGAGGGGGAGTGTGCGAGGGGGAGTGTGCGAGGGGGAGTGTGCGAGGGGGAGTGTGCGAGGGGGAGTGTGCGAGGGGGAGTGTGCGAGGGGGGGAGTGTGCGAGGGGGGGGAGTCTGCGAGGGGGAGTGGGAGGGGGGAGTGTGTCGGGGGGGAGTGTGTGTGGGGGGGAGTGTGTGTGGGGGGGAGTGTGTGTGGGGGGGAGTGTGTGGGGGGGAGTGTGTGTGGGGGGAGTGTGTGAGAGGGCAGTGTGAGGGGGGAGTGTGTTGGGGGGGAGTGTGTTGGGGGGGAGTGTGTTGGGGGGGAGTGTGCGAGGGGGGAGTGTGCGAGGCGGGAGTGTGCGAGGGGGAGTGTGCGAGGGGGAGTGTGCGAGGGGGAGTGTGCGAGGGGGGGAGTGTGCGAGGGGGGGAGTGTGCGAGGGGGGGAGTGTGCGAGGGGGGTGTGCGAGGGGGGTGTGCGTCGGGGGGAGTGTGTCGGGGGGAGTGTGTCGGGGGGGGTGTGTGTAGGGGGGGTGTGTGTAGGGGGGGAGTGTGTGTAGGGGGGGAGTGCGTGTGAGCGGGGGAGTGCGTGTGAAGGGGGAGTGTGTGTGAAGGGGGAGTGTGTGTGAGGGGGTGAGGGTGTGTGAGGGGGGCGTGTGTGTGAGCGGGGGAGTGTGTGTGAAGGTGGAGTGTGTGTGAAGGGGGAGTGTGTGTGAGGGGGGGAGTGTGTGTGAGGGGGGAGTGTGTGTGAGGGGGGAGTGTGTATGAGGGGGGAGTGTGTGAGGTGGGGAGTGTGAGGGGGGGAGTGTGTGTGAGGGGGGGGAGTGTGTGTGGGGGGGAGTGTGTGTGGTGGGGGGGAGTGTGTGTGGTGGGGGGGAGTGTGTGTGGTGGGGGGAGTGTGTGTGAGGGGGGGAGTGTGTGAGGGGGAGAGTGTGTCAAGGGGGAGTGTGTCGGGGGGGAGTGTGTGGGGTGGGGAGTATGTGAGGGGGAGTGTGTGTGAGGGGGGCAGTGTGTGTGAGGGGGGGAGTGTGAGGGGGGTAGTGTGTGAGGGGGTAGTGTGTGAGGGGGGTAGTGTGTGAGGGGGGTAGTGTGTGAGGGGGGTAGTGTGTGAGGGGGGTAGTGTGTGAGGGGGGTAGTGTGTGAGGGGGGGAGTGTGTGAGGGGGGGAGTGTGTGAGGGGGGGAGTGTGTGAGGGGGGGAGTGTGTGAGGGGGGGAGTGTGCGAGGGGGGGAGTTTGCGAGGGGGGGAGTTTGCGAGGGGGGAGTGTGTGAGGGGGGAGTGTGTGAGGGGGGAGTGTGTGAGGGGGGAGTGTGTGAGGGGGGGAGTGTGTGTGAGGGGGAGTGTGAGGGGTGGTGTGTGAGGGGGGGTGTGTGAGGGGGAGTGTGTGAGGGGGGTAGTGTGTGAGGGGGGTAGTGTGTGAGGGGGGTAGTGTGTGAGGGGGGTAGTGTGTGAGGGGGGAGTGTGCGAGGGGGGAGTGTGCGAGGGGGGAGTGTGCGAGGGGGGAGTGTGCGAGGGGAGAGTGTGCGAGCGGGGGAATGTGCGAGGGGGGGAGTGTGCGAGGGGGGGAGTGTGCGAGGGGGGGAGTGTGCGAGGGGGGGAGTGTGCGAGGGGGGGGTGTGCGAGGGGGAGTGTGCGAGGGGGAGTGTGCGAGGGGGAGTGTGCGAGGGGGGTGTGTGCGAGGGGGAGTGTGCGAGGGGGAGTGTGCGAGGGGGAGTGTGCGAGGGGGGGAGTCTGCGAGGGGGAGTGGGAGGGGGGAGTGTGTCGGGAGGGAGTGTGTCGGGGGGGAGTGTGTGTGGGGGGGAGTGTGTGTGGGGGGGAGTGTGTGTGGGGGGGAGTGTGTGTGGGGGGAGTGTGTGAGAGGGCAGTGTGAGGGGGGAGTGTGTTGGGGGGGAGTGTGTTGGGGGGGAGTGTGTGAGGGGGGAGTGTGCGAGGCGGGAGTGTGCGAGGGGGAGTGTGCGAGGGGGAGTGTGCGAGGGGGAGTGTGCGAGGGGGGGAGTGTGCGAGGGGGGGAGTGTGCGAGGGGGGAGTGTGTCGGGGGGAGTGTGTCGGGGGGAGTGTGTCGGGGGGAGTGTGTCGGGGGGTGTGTGTGTAGGGGGGGTGTGTGTAGGGGGGGAGTGTGTGTGAGCGGGGGAGTGCGTGTGAAGGGGGAGTGTGTGTGAAGGGGGAGTGTGTGTGAGGGGGTGAGGGTGTGTGAGGGGGGCGTGTGTGTGAGCGGGGGAGTGTGTGTGAAGGTGGAGTGTGTGTGAAGGTGGAGTGTGTGTGAAGGGGGAGTGTGTGTGAGGGGGGAGTGTGTGTGAGGGGGGGAGTGTGTGTGAGGGGGGAGTGTGTGTGAGGGGGGAGTGTGTGAGGTGGGGAGTGTGTCGGGGGGGAGTGTGTGAGGGGGATTGTGTCGGGGGGGGAATGTGTGGGGTGGGGAGTGTGTGAGGGGGAGTGTGTGAGGGGGAGTGTGTGAGGGGGAGTGTGTGAAGGGGGAGTGTGTGAGGGGGGAGTGTGTGAGGGGGAGTGTGTGTGAGGGGGGAGTGTGAGGGGGGGTGTGTGAGGGGGGTGTGTGTGAGGGGGGGAGTGTGAGGGGGGGAGTGTGTGAGGGGGGGAGTGTGTAAGGGGGGGAGTGTGTGAGGGGGGGCGTGTGTGGGGGGGGGCGTGTGTGGGGGGGGAGTGTGTGAGGGGGGGAGTGTGTGAGGGGGGGAGTGTGTGAGGGGAGTGTGTGTGAGGGGGGCGTGTGAGGGGGGGAGTGTGTCGGGGGGGAGTGTGTGAGGGGTAGTGTGTTGGGGGGGGACAGTGTGGGGTGGGGAGTGTGTGAGGGGGGAGTGTGAGGGGGGGTGTGTGAGGGGGGAGTGTGTGAGGTGGGGAGTGTGTGTGAAGGGGGAGTGTGTGTGAGGGGGGGGAGTGTGTGTGAGGGGGGAGTGTGTGTGTGAGGGGGGAGTGTGTGAGGTGGGGAGTGTGTCGGGGGGAGTGTGTGAGGGGGCGTGGGTGGGGGGGGAGTGTGTGGGGGGAGTGTGTGGCGGGGGAATGTGTGAGGGGGGGAGTGTGCGAGGGGGGAGTGTGCGAGGGGGGAGTGTGAGAGGGGGGGAGTGTGCGAGGGGGGAGTGTGCGAGGGGGGGAGTGTGCGAGGGGGGGAGTGTGCGAGGGGGGGAGTGTGCGAGGGGGGGAGTGTGCGAGGGGGGAGTGTGCGAGGCGGGGAGTGTGCGAAGGGGGAGTGTGCGAGGGGGGAGTGTGTGTGAGGGGGGAGTGTGTGTGAGAGGGGGTGTGTGAGGGGGGGGTGTGAGGGGGGTGTGTGTGAGGGGGGAGTGTGTGAGGGGGGTGTGTGTGAGGGGGGGTGTGTGTGAGGGGGGGAGTGTGTGAGGGGGGGAGTGTGAGAGGGGGAGTGTGAGGGGGGGGAGTGTGTTGGGGGGGGAGTGTGTGGGGGGGGGAGTGTGTGGGGGGGGAGTGTGTGTGGGGGGGGAGTGTGTGAGGGGGGAGTGTGTGGGGGGGGGAGTGTGTGGGGGGGGAGTGTGTGTGAAGGGGGAGTGTGTGTGAGGGGGTGAGGGTGTGTGAGGGGGGCGTGTGTGTGAGCGGGGGAGTGTGTGTGAAGGTGGAGTGTGTGTGAAGGTGGAGTGTGTGTGAAGGGGGAGTGTGTGTGAGGGGGGAGTGTGTGTGAGGGGGGGAGTGTGTGTGAGGGGGGAGTGTGTGAGGGGGGAGTGTGTGAGGGGGAGTGTGTGAGGGGGGAGTGTGTGTAGGGGGGGAGTGTGTGTAGGGGGGAGTGTGTGTGAGCGGGGGAGTGTGTGTGAAGGGGGAGTGTGTGTGAAGGGGGAGTGTGTGTGAAGGGGGGAGTGTGTGAGGGGGGGAGTGTGTGTGAGGGGGGAGTGTGTGTGAGGGGGGAGTGTGTGTGAGGGGGGGAGTGTGTGAGGGGGGGAGTGTGTGAGGGGGGGAGTGTGAGGGGGGGTGTGTGAGGGGGGTGTGTGTGAGGGGGGGAGTGTGTGAGGGGGGAGTGTGTGAGGGGGGGAGTGTGTGAGGGGGGGAGTGTGTGAGGGGGGGAGTGTGTGAGGGGGAGTGTGTGAGGGGGAGTGTGTGGGGGGGAGTGTGTGAGGGGGAGTGTGTGAAGGGGGAGTGTGTGAAGGGGGAGTGTGTGTGGGGGGGGAGTGTGTGTGGGGGGGGAGTGTGTGTGGGGGGGGAGTGTGTGTGGGGGGGGAGTGTGTGAGGGGGGAGTGTGTGAGGGGGAGTGTGTGAGGGGGGAATGTGTCAGGGGGGAGTGTGTGTAGGGGGGGAGTGTGTGTAGGGGGGAGTGTGTGTGAGCGGGGAAGTGTGTGTGAAGGGGGAGTGTGTGTGAAGGGGGAGTGTGTGTGAGGGGGGTATGTGTGTGTGAGGGGGGAGTGTGTGTGAGGCGGGGGAGTGTGTGTGAAGGGGGAGTGTGTGTGAGGCGGGAGTGTGTGAGGTGGGGAGTGTGTCGGGGGGGAGTGTGTGAGGGGGAGAGTGTCGGGGGGGGAGTGTGTGAGGGGGAGTGTGTGAGGGGGGGAGTGTGTGAGGGGGGGAGTGTGTGAGGGGGGGAGTGTGTCGGGGGGGAGTGTGTGTAGGGGGGGTGTGTGTGAGGGGGGGGAGTGTGTGTGAATTGAGAGTGTGTGTGAAGGGGGAGTGTGTGTGAAGGGGGAGTGTGTGTAAGGGGGGGAGTGTGTGAGGGGGGGAGTGTGTCGGGGGGGGAGTGTGTGAGGGGGAGTGTGTCGGGGGGGAGTGTGTAGGGTGGGGAGTGTGTGAGGGGGGAGTGTCTGTGAGGGGGGTAGTGTGTGAGGGGGTAGTGTGTGAGGGGGTAGTGTGCGAGGGGGGGAGTGTGCGAGGGGGGGAGTGTGCGAGGGGGGGAGTGTGCGAGGGGGGGCGTGTGCGAGGGGGGGAGTGTGCGAGGGGGGGTGTGCGAGGGGGGTGTGCGAGGGGGGGTGTGCGCGAGGGGGGGAGTGTGCGAGGCGGGGAGTGTGCGAGGGGGGAGTCTGCGAGGGGGGAGTGTGTGTTAGGGGGGAGTGTGTGTGAGGGGGGAGTGTGTGTGAGGGGGGAGTGTGTGTGAGGGGGGTGTGTGAGGGGGGGGTGTGTGTGAGGGGGAGTGTGTGAGGGGGGGAGTGTGTCGGGGGGAGTGTGCGAGGGGGGGAGTGTGCGAGGGGGGGAGTTTGCGAGGGGGGGGTGTGCGAGGGGGGGGTGTGCGAGGGGGAGTGTGCGAGGGGGGAGTGTGCGAGGGGGGAGTGTGCGAGGGGGGAGTGTGCGAGGTGGGAGTGTGCGAGGGGGGAGTGTGAGGGGGGGAGTGTGAGGGGGGGAGTGTGAGGGGGGGAGTGTGAGGGGGGGAGTGTGAGGGGGGGAGTGTGAGGGGGGGAGTGTGAGGGGGGGAGTGTGAGGGGGGGAGTGTGAGGGGGGGAGTGTGAGGGGGGGAGTGTGAGGGGGGGTGTGTGAGGGGGGGTGTGTGAGGGGGGGTGTGTGAGGGGGGGTGTGAGGGGTGGAGTGTGTGAGGGTGGAGTGTGTGAGGGGGAGTCTGTCGGGGGGGGAGTGTGTGGGGTGGGGAGTGTGTGAGGGTGGAGTGTGTGAGGGGGAGTGTGTGAAGGGGGAGTGTGTGGGGGGGGAGTGTGTGGGGGGGGAGTGTGTGGGGGGGGAGTGTGTGGGGGGGAGTGTGTGAGGGGGAGTGTGTGAGGGGGAGTGTGTGAGGGGGAGTGTGTGAGGGGGGAATGTGTCAGGGGGGAGTGTGTGTAGGGGGGGAGTGTGTGTAGGGGGGAGTGTGTGTGAGCGGGGAAGTGTGTGTGAAGGGGGAGTGTGTGTGAAGGGGGAGTGTGTGTGAGGGGGGTATGTGTGTGTGATGGGGGAGTGTGTGTGAGGCGGGAGTGTGTGAGGTGGGGAGTGTGTCGGGGGGAGTGTGTGAGGGGGAGTGTGTCGGGGGGGGGGGTGCGAGGGGGAGTGTGCGAGGGGGGAGTGTGCGAGGGGGGAGTGTGCGAGGGGGGAGTGTGCGAGGGGGGAGTGTGCGAGGGGGGAGTGTGAGGGGGGGAGTGTGAGGGGGGGAGTGTGAGGGGGGGAGTGTGAGGGGGGGAGTGTGAGGGGGGGAGTGTGAGGGGGGGAGTGTGAGGGGGGGAGTGTGAGGGGGGGAGTGTGAGGGGGGGAGTGTGAGGGGGGGAGTGTGAGGGGGGGTGTGTGAGGGGGGGTGTGTGAGGGGGGGTGTGTGAGGGGGGGTGTGAGGGGTGGAGTGTGTGAGGGTGGAGTGTGTGAGGGGGAGTCTGTCGGGGGGGGAGTGTGTGGGGTGGGGAGTGTGTGAGGGTGGAGTGTGTGAGGGGGAGTGTGTGAAGGGGGAGTGTGTGGGGGGGGAGTGTGTGGGGGGGAGTGTGTGAGGGGGAGTGTGTGAGGGGGAGTGTGTGAGGGGGAGTGTGTGAGGGGGGAATGTGTCAGGGGGGAGTGTGTGTAGGGGGGGAGTGTGTGTAGGGGGGAGTGTGTGTGAGCGGGGAAGTGTGTGTGAAGGGGGAGTGTGTGTGAAGGGGGAGTGTGTGTGAGGGGGGTATGTGTGTGTGATGGGGGAGTGTGTGTGAGGCGGGAGTGTGTGAGGTGGGGAGTGTGTCGGGGGGAGTGTGTGAGGGGGAGTGTGTCGGGGGGGGAGTGTGTGAGGGGGAGTGTGTGAGGGGGGGAGTGTGTCGGGGGGGAGTGTGTGTAGGGGGGGTGTGTGTGAGGGGGGGAGTGTGTGTGAGGGGGGGAGTGTGTGTGAAGGGAGAGTGTGTGTGAAGGGGGAGTGTGTGTGAAGGGGGAGTGTGTGTAAGGGGGGAGTGTGTGAGGGGGGGAGTGTGTCGGGGGGGGAGTGTGTGAGGGGGAGTGTGTCGGGGGGGAGTGTGTGAGGGGGGAGTGTGCGAGGGGGGGAGTGTGCGAGGGGGGGGAGTGTGCGAGGGGGAATGTGCGAGGGGGGAGTGTGCGAGGGGGGGAGTGTGCGAGGGGGGGAGTGTGCGAGGGGGGGAGTGTGCGAGGCGGGGAGTGTGCGAGGCGGGGAGTGTGCGAGGGGGGAGTGTGCGAGGGGGGAGTGTGTGTGAGGGGGGAGTGTGTGTGAGGGGGGGGTGTGTGAGGGGGGGTGTGTGAGGGGGGGTGTGTGAGGGGGGGGTGTGTGAGGGGGGGAGTGTGTGAGGGGGGGAGTGTGTGAGGGGGGGAGTGTGTGAGGGGGAGTGTGTCTGGGGGGAGTGTGCGAGGGGGGAGTGTGCGAGGGGGGAGTGTGCGAGGGGGGGGAGTGTGCGAGGGGGAGTGTGCGAGGGGGAGTGTGCGAGGGGGGGAGTGTGCGAGGGGGGAGTGTGTGTGAGGGGGGGAGTGTGAGGGGGGTGTGTGAGGGGGGGTGTGTGAGGGGGGGTGTGTGAGGGGGAGTGTGTGAGGGGGAGTGTGTGAGGGGGAGTGTGTGAGGGGGAGTGTGTGAGGGGGAGTGTGTCGGGGGGGAGTGTGTCGGGGGGGAGTGTGTGGGGTGGGGAGTGTGTGAGGGGGGAGTGTGTGAGGGGGGAGTGTGTGAGGGGGGAGTGTGTGAGGGGGGGAGTGTGAGGGGGGGAGTGTGAGGGGGGGAGTGTGAGGGGGGGAGTGTGAGGGGGGGGAGTGTGAGGGGGGGAGTGTGAGGGGGGGAGTGTGAGGGGGGGTGTGTGAGGGGGGGTGTGTGAGGGGGGGTGTGTGAGGGGGGGTGTGTGAGGGGGGGTGTGTGAGGGGGGGTGTGTGAGGGGGGGTGTGTGAGGGGGGGTGTGTGAGGGGGGGTGTGTGAGGGGGGGTGTGAGGGGTGGAGTGTGTGAGGGTGGAGTGTGTGAGGGGGAGTCTGTCGGGGGGGGAGTGTGTGGGGTGGGGAGTGTGTGAGGGTGGAGTGTGTGAGGGGGAGTGTGTGAAGGGGGAGTGTGTGGGGGGGGAGTGTGTGGGGGGGAGTGTGTGAGGGGGAGTGTGTGAGGGGGAGTGTGTGAGGGGGAGTGTGTGAGGGGGGAATGTGTCAGGGGGGAGTGTGTGTAGGGGGGGAGTGTGTGTAGGGGGGAGTGTGTGTGAGCGGGGAAGTGTGTGTGAAGGGGGAGTGTGTGTGAAGGGGGAGTGTGTGTGAGGGGGGTATGTGTGTGTGATGGGGGAGTGTGTGTGAGGCGGGAGTGTGTGAGGTGGGGAGTGTGTCGGGGGGAGTGTGTGAGGGGGAGTGTGTCGGGGGGGGGTGTGCGAGGGGGAGTGTGCGAGGGGGGAGTGTGCGAGGGGGGAGTGTGCGAGGGGGGAGTGTGCGAGGGGGGAGTGTGAGGGGGGGAGTGTGAGGGGGGGAGTGTGAGGGGGGGAGTGTGAGGGGGGGAGTGTGAGGGGGGGAGTGTGAGGGGGGGAGTGTGAGGGGGGGAGTGTGAGGGGGGGAGTGTGAGGGGGGGAGTGTGAGGGGGGGAGTGTGAGGGGGGGAGTGTGAGGGGGGGAGTGTGAGGGGGGGAGTGTGAGGGGGGGAGTGTGAGGGGGGGAGTGTGAGGGGGGGAGTGTGAGGGGGGGAGTGTGAGGGGGGGAGTGTGAGGGGGGGAGTGTGAGGGGGGGAGTGTGAGGGGGGGTGTGTGAGGGGGGGTGTGTGGGGGAGTGTGTGAGGGTGGAGTGTGTGAGGGGGAGTCTGTCGGGGGGGGAGTGTGTGGGGTGGGGAGTGTGTGAGGGTGGAGTGTGTGAGGGGGAGTGTGTGAAGGGGGAGTGTGTGGGGGGGGAGTGTGTGGGGGGGAGTGTGTGAGGGGGAGTGTGTGAGGGGGAGTGTGTGAGGGGGAGTGTGTGAGGGGGGAATGTGTCAGGGGGGAGTGTGTGTAGGGGGGGAGTGTGTGTAGGGGGGAGTGTGTGTGAGCGGGGAAGTGTGTGTGAAGGGGGAGTGTGTGTGAAGGGGGAGTGTGTGTGAGGGGGGTATGTGTGTGTGATGGGGGAGTGTGTGTGAGGCGGGAGTGTGTGAGGTGGGGAGTGTGTCGGGGGGAGTGTGTGAGGGGGAGTGTGTCGGGGGGGGAGTGTGTGAGGGGGAGTGTGTGAGGGGGGAGTGTGTCGGGGGGGAGTGTGTGTAGGGGGGGTGTGTGTGAGGGGGGGAGTGTGTGTGAGGGGGGGAGTGTGTGTGAAGGGAGAGTGTGTGTGAAGGGGGAGTGTGTGTGAAGGGGGAGTGTGTGTAAGGGGGGAGTGTGTGAGGGGGGGAGTGTGTCGGGGGGGGAGTGTGTCGGGGGGGGAGTGTGTGAGGGGGAGTGTGTCGGGGGGGAGTGTGTGAGGGGGGAGTGTGCGAGGGGGGGAGTGTGCGAGGGGGGGGAGTGTGCGAGGGGGAATGTGCGAGGGGGGAGTGTGCGAGGGGGGGAGTGTGCGAGGGGGGGAGTGTGCGAGGGGGGGAGTGTGCGAGGGGGGGAGTGTGCGAGGCGGGGAGTGTGCGAGGCGGGGAGTGTGCGAGGGGGGAGTGTGCGAGGGGGGAGTGTGTGTGAGGGGGGAGTGTGTGTGAGGGGGGGGTGTGTGAGGGGGGGTGTGTGAGGGGGGGTGTGTGAGGGGGGGGTGTGTGAGGGGGGGAGTGTGTGAGGGGGGGAGTGTGTGAGGGGGGGAGTGTGTGAGGGGGAGTGTGTCTGGGGGGAGTGTGCGAGGGGGGAGTGTGCGAGGGGGGAGTGTGCGAGGGGGGAGTGTGCGAGGGGGGGAGTGTGCGAGGGGGAGTGTGCGAGGGGGAGTGTGCGAGGGGGGAGTGTGCGAGGGGGGAGTGTGTGTGAGGGGGGGTGTGTGAGGGGGGGTGTGTGAGGGGGGGTGTGTGAGGGGGGGTGTGTGAGGGGGAGTGTGTGAGGGGGAGTGTGTGAGGGGGAGTGTGTGAGGGGGAGTGTGTGAGGGGGAGTGTGTCGGGGGGGAGTGTGTCGGGGGGGAGTGTGTGGGGTGGGGAGTGTGTGAGGGGGGAGTGTGTGAGGGGGGAGTGTGTGAGGGGGGAGTGTGTGAGGGGGGAGTGTGTGAGGGGGGAGTGTGAGGGGGGGAGTGTGAGGGGGGGAGTGTGAGGGGGGTGTGTGTGAGGGGGGGAGTGTGTGAGGGGGGAGTGTGTGTAGGGGGGAGTGTGTGTGAGCGGGGGGAGTGTGTGTGAGGGGGGAGTGTGTGTGAGGGGGGGGAGTGTGAGGGGGGGAGTGTGTGAGGGGGGGAGTGTGTGAGGGGGGGAGTGTGTGAGGGGGGGAGTGTGTGAGGGGGAGTGTGTGAGGGTGGAGTGTGTGAGGGGGAGTGTGTGAGGGGGGAGTGTGTGAGGGGGGAGTGTGTGGGGGGGGGAAGTGTGTGGGGGGGGAGTGTGTGGGGGGGGAGTGTGTGGGGGGGGAGTGTGAGGGCCGAGTGTGAGGGGGGAGTGTGAGGGGGGAGTGTGAGGGGGGAGTGTGAGGGGAGTGTGTGAGGGGGGGAGTGTGTGAGGGGGGGAGTGTGTCGGGGGGGAGTGTGTGAGGGGGAGTGTGTCGGGGGGGAGTGTGTAGGGTGGGGAGTGTCTGTGAGGGGGGAGTGTCTGTGAGGGGGGGTGTGTGTGAGGGGGGGAGTGTGTGAGGGGGGGAGTGTGTGAGGGGGGGAGTGTGTGAGGGGGGGAGTGTGTGAGGGGGGGAGTGTGCGAGGGGGGGAGTGTGCGAGGGGGGGAGTGTGCGAGGGGGGGAGTGTGCGAGGGGGGGAGTGTGCGAGGGGGGGAGTGTGCGAGGGGGGGGAGTGTGCGAGGGGGGGAGTGTGCGAGGGGGGGAGTGTGCGAGGCGGGGAGTGTGCGAGGGGGGAGTGTGCGAGGGGGGAGTGTGCGAGGGTGGAGTGTGTGTGAGGGGGGAGTGTGTGTGAGGGGGGAGTGTGTGAGGGGGGGTGTGTGAGGGGGGGTGTGTGAGGGGGGGTGTGTGAGGGGGAGTGTGTGAGGGGGGGAGTGTGTCGGGGGGAGTGTGTGAGGGGGAGTGTGTCTGGGGGGAGTGTGTCTGGGGGGAGTGTGCGAGGGGGGAGTGTGCGAGGGGGGAGTGTGCGAGGGGGGAGTGTGCGAGGGGGAGTGTGCGAGGGGGAGTGTGCGAGGGGGGAGTGTGCGAGGGGGGAGTGTGTGTGAGGGGGGGTGTGTGAGGGGGGGTGTGTGAGGGGGGGTGTGTGAGGGGGGGTGTGTGAGGGGGGGTGTGTGAGGGGGGGTGTGTGAGGGGGGGTGTGTGAGGGGGAGTGTGTGTGAGGGGGAGTGTGTGAGGGGGAGTGTGTCGGGGGGAGTGTGTCGGGGGGGAGTGTGTCGGGGGGGAGTGTGTGGGGTGGGGAGTGTGTGAGGGGGGAGTGTGAGGGGGGAGTGTGAGGGGGGGAGTGTGAGGGGGGGAGTGTGAGGGGGGGAGTGTGAGGGGGGGAGTGTGAGGGGGGGAGTGTGAGGGGGGTGTGTGAGGGGGAGTGTGTGAGGGGGGGAGTGTGTGAGGGGGGGAGTGTGTGAGGGGGGGAGTGTGTGAGGGGGGGAGTGTGTGTAGGGGGGGAGTGTGTGTAGGGGGGAGTGTGTGTGAGCGGGGGGAGTGTGTGTGAGGGGGGAGTGTGTGTGAGGGGGGAGTGTGTGTGAGGGGGGAGTGTGTGTGAGGGGGGAGAGTGAGGGGGGGAGTGTGAGGGGGGGAGTGTGAGGGGGGGAGTGTGAGGGGGGGAGTGTGAGGGGGGGAGTGTGTGAGGGGGGAGTGTGTGGGGGGGGGAAGTGTGTGGGGGGGGAGTGTGTGGGGGGGGAGTGTGTGGGGGGGGAGTGTGAGGGCCGAGTGTGAGGGGGGGAGTGTGAGGGGGGAGTGTGAGGGGGGAGTGTGAGGGGGGGAGTGTGTGAGGGGGGGAGTGTGTGAGGGGGGGAGTGTGTGAGGGGGGGAGTGTGTCGGGGGGGATTGTGTGAGGGGGAGTGTGTCGGGGGGGAGTGTGTAGGGTGGGGAGTGTCTGTGAGGCGGGAGTGTCTGTGAGGGGGGGTGTGTGAGGGGGGTAGTGTGTGAGGGGGGTAGTGTGTGAGGGGGGTAGTGTGTGAGGGGGGGAGTGTGTGAGGGGGGGAGTGTGCGAGGGGGGGAGTGTGCGAGGGGGGGAGTGTGCGAGGGGGGGAGTGTGCGAGGGGGGGAGTGTGCGAGGGGGGGAGTGTGCGAGGGGGGGGAGTGTGCGAGGGGGGGAGTGTGCGAGGGGGGGAGTGTGCGAGGCGGGGAGTGTGCGAGGGGGGAGTGTGCGAGGGGGGAGTGTGCGAGGGTGGAGTGTGTGTGAGGGGGGAGTGTGTGTGAGGGGGGAGTGTGTGTGAGGGGGGAGTGTGTGAGGGGGGGTGTGTGAGGGGGGGTGTGTGAGGGGGAGTGTGTGAGGGGGGGAGTGTGTCGGGGGGGAGTGTGTGAGGGGGAGTGTGTCTGGGGGGAGTGTGTCTGGGGGGAGTGTGTCTGGGGGGAGTGTGCGAGGGGGGAGTGTGCGAGGGGGGAGTGTGCGAGGGGGGAGTGTGCGAGGGGGGAGTGTGCGAGGGGGGAGTGTGCGAGGGGGAGTGTGCGAGGGGGAGTGTGCGAGGGGGGAGTGTGCGAGGGGGGAGTGTGTGTGAGGGGGGGAGTGTGAGGGGGGGTGTGTGAGGGGGGGTGTGTGAGGGGGGGTGTGTGAGGGGGGGTGTGTGAGGGGGGGTGTGTGAGGGGGAGTGTGTGTGAGGGGGAGTGTGTGAGGGGGAGTGTGTCGGGGGGAGTGTGTCGGGGGGAGTGTGTCGGGGGGGAGTGTGTCGGGGGGGAGTGTGTGGGGTGGGGAGTGTGTGGGGTGGGGAGTGTGTGAGGGGGGAGTGTGAGGGGGGAGTGTGAGGGGGGGAGTGTGAGGGGGGGAGTGTGAGGGTGGTGTGTGAGGGGGGTGTGTGAGGGGGAGTGTGTGAGGGGGGGAGTGTGTGAGGGGGGGAGTGTGTGAGGGGGGGAGTGTGTGAGGGGGGGGAGTGTGTGAGGGGGGGAGTGTGTGTAGGGGGGGAGTGTGTGTAGGGGGGAGTGTGTGTGAGCGGGGGGAGTGTGTGTGAGCGGGGGGAGTGTGTGTGAGCGGGGGGAGTGTGTGTGAGCGGGGGGAGTGTGTGTGAGCGGGGGGAGTGTGTGTGAGCGGGGGGAGTGTGTGTGAGCGGGGGGAGTGTGTGTGAGGGGGGAGTGTGTGTGAGGGGGGAGTGTGTGTGAGGGGGGAGTGTGTGTGAGGGGGGGAGTGTGTGTGAGGGGGGAGTGTGTGGGGGGGAGTGTGAGGGGGGGAGTGTGAGGGGGGGAGTGTGAGGGGGGGAGTGTGAGGGGGGGAGTGTGAGGGGGGGAGTGTGAGGGGGGGAGTGTGAGGGGGGGAGTGTGAGGGGGGGGAGTGTGTGAGGGGGGGAGTGTGTGAGGGGGGAGTGTGTGAGGGGGGGAGTGTGTGAGGGGGGGAGTGTGTGAGGGGGGGGAGTGTGTGAGGGGGGGGGGGAGTGTGTGAGGGGGGGAGTGTGTGAGGGGGGGAGTGTGTGAGGGGGGGAGTGTGTGAGGGTGGAATGTGTGAGGGGGAGTGTGTGAGGGGGGAGTGTGTGAGGGGGGAGTGTGTGAGGGGGGAGTGTGTGGGGGGGGAGTGTGTGGGGGGGAGTGTGTGGGGGGGGAGTGTGTGGGGGGGGAGTGTGTGGGGGCCGAGTGTGTGGGGGCCGAGTGTGAGGGCCGAGTGTGAGGGCCGAGTGTGAGGGGGGAGTGTGAGGGGGGAGTGTGAGGGGGGAGTGTGAGGGGGGAGTGTGAGGGGGGAGTGTGAGGGGGGAGTGTGAGGGGGGAGTGTGATGGGGGTAGTGTGTGAGGGGGGGTAGTGTGTGAGGGGGAGTGTGTGGGGGGGAGTGTGTGGGGGTGAGTGTGTGAGGGGGAGTGTGTGAGGGGGAGTGTGTGAGGGGGGGAGTGTGTGGGGGGGGAGTGTGTGAGGGGGGGAGTGTGTGAGGGGGGAGTGTGTGAGGGGGGGAGTGTGTGAGGGGGGAGTGTGTGAGGGGGGGAGTGTGTGAGGGGGGGAGTGTGTGAGGGGGGGGAGTGTGTGAGGGGGGGGAGTGTGTGAGGGGGGGAGTGTGTGAGGGGGGGAGTGTGTGAGGGGGAGTGTGTGAGGGGGGGTGTGTGGGGGGGGAGTGTGTGGGGGGGGAGTGTGTGGGGGGGGAGTGTGTGGGGGGGGAGTGTGTGGGGGCCGAGTGTGTGGGGGCCGAGTGTGTGGGGGCCGAGTGTGAGGGGGGAGTGTGAGGGGGGAGTGTGAGGGGGGAGTGTGAGGGGGGAGTGTGAGGGGGGAGTGTGTGAGGGGGGAGTGTGTGAGGGGGGTAGTGTGTGAGGGGGGTAGTGTGTGAGGGGGGTAGTGTGTGAGGGGGGTAGTGTGTGAGGGGGGGTAGTGTGTGAGGGGGGGTAGTGTGTGAGGGGGGGTAGTGTGTGGGGGGGAGTGTGTGGGGGGGAGTGTGTGAGGGGGAGTGTGTGAGGGGGAGTGTGTGAGGGGGGAGTGTGTGAGGGGGGAGTGTGTGAAGGGGGAGTGTGTGAAGGGGAAGTGTGTGAGGGGGAGTGTGTGAGGGGGGAGTGTGTGTAGGGGGGGAGTGTGTGTAGGGGGGAGTGTGTGTGAGGGGGGGAGTGTGTGTGAAGGGGGAATGTGTGTGAAGGGCGAGTGAGTGTGCGAGGGGGGAGTGTTCGAGGGGGGAGTGTGCGAG
The DNA here is from genome assembly GCA_963514005.1 of Raja brachyura. The sequence continues at coordinate 31,854,678 of OY740785.1, read as the reverse complement.
GGGGGAGTGTGTGTGAGGGGGGGTGTGTGAGGGGGGTGTGTGAGGGGGGTGTGTGAGGGGGGGGGTGTGAGGGGGGGAGTGTGTGAGGGTGGAGTGTGTGAGGGGGAGTGTGTCGGGGGGGGGGAGTGTGTGGGGTGGGGAGTGTGTGAGGGGGTAGTGTGTGTGAGGGGGGGAGTGTGAGGGGGGGAGTGTGAGGGGGGGAGTGTGTGAGGGGGAGTGTGTGAGGGGGAGTGTGTGAGGGGGAGTGTGTGAGGGGGAGTGTGTGAGGGGGAGTGTGTGAGGGGGAGTGTGTGAGGGGGAGTGTGTGAGGGGGGAGTGTGTGAGGGGGGGAGTGTGTGAGGGGGGGAGTGTGTGTAGGGGGGGAGTGTGTGTAGGGGGGGAGTGTGTGTAGGGGGGAGTGTGTGTTGGGGGGAGTGTGTGTAGGGGGGAGTGTGTGTGAGCGGGGGAGTGTGTGTGAAGGGGGAGTGTGTGTGAGGGGGGGAGTGTGTGTGAGGGGGGAGTGTGAGGGGGGAGTGTGAGGGGGGGGCGTGTGAGGGGGGGGCGTGTGAGGGGGGAGTGTGATGGGGGGAGTGTGTGAGGGGGGTAGTGTGTGAGGGGGGTAGTGTGTGAGGGGGGTAGTGTGCGAGGGGGGTAGTGTGCGAGGGGGGTAGTGTGAGAGGGGGGGTAGTGTGAGAGGGGGGTAGTGTGCGAGGGGGGTAGTGTGCGAGGGGGGGAGTGTGCGGGGGGGAGTGTGCGGGGGGGAGTGTGCGGGGGGGGGAGTGTGCGAGGGGGGGAGTGTGCGAGGGGGGGGGAGTGTGCGAGGGGGGAGTGTGCGAGGGGGGGGTTGTGAGGGGGGAGTGTGTGAGGGGGGAGTGTGTGAGGGGGGGAGTGTGTGAGGGGGGGAGTGTGTGGGGGGGGAGTGTGTGAGGGGGGGAGTGTGTGGGGGGGAGTGTGTGGGGGGGAGTGTGTGAGGGGGTGTGTGAGGGGGAGTGTGTGGGGGGGAGTGTGTGGGGGGGAGTGTGTGGGGGGGAGTGTGTGGGGGGGAGTGTGTGACGGTGGAGTGTGTAAGGGGGAGTGTGTGAAGGGGGAGTGTGTGAAGGGGAAGTGTGTGAGGGGGAGTGTGTGAGGGGGGAGTGTGTGTAGGGGGGGAGTGTGTGTGAGGGGGGGAGTGTGTGTGAAGGGGGAATGTGTGTGAAGGGGGAGTGTGTGTGCGAGGGGGGGAGTGTGCGAGGGGGGGAGTGTGCGAGGGGGGGAGTGTGCGAGGGGGGGAGTGTGCGAGGGGGGGAGTGTGCGAGGGGGGAGTGTGCGAGGGGGAGTGTGCGAGGGGGGAGTGTGCGAGGGGGGAGTGTGTGTGAAGGGGGAGTGTGTGTGAAGGGGGAGTGTGTGTGAAGGGGGAGTGTGTGTGAGGGGGGGAGTGTGTGAGGGGGAGTGTGTCGGGGGGGGAGTGTGTGGGGTGGGGAGTGTGTGAGGGGGGAGTGTGTGAGGGGGGGTGTGTGAGGGTGGTAGTGTGTGAGGGGGGAGCGTGTGAGGGGGGGAGCGTGTGAGGGGGGAGTGTGAGGGGGGAGTGTGTCGGGGGGAGTGTGTCGGGGGGAGTGTGTCGGGGGGGAGTGTGTCGGGGGGGAGTGTGTCGGGGGGGAGTGTGTCGGGGGGGAGTGTGTCGGGGGGGAGTGTGTCGGGGGGGAGTGTGTCGGGGGGGAGTGTGTCGGGGGGGAGTGTGTCGGGGGGGAGTGTGTCGGGGGGGAGTTTGTCGGGGGGGAGTGTGTGGGGGGGGGAGTGTGTGGGGGGGGGGGAGTGTGTGTGCGAGGGGGGGAGTGTGCGAGGGGGGGAGTGTGCGAGGGGGAGTGTGCGAGGGGGGAGTGTGCGAGAGGGGAGTGTGTGTGAAGGGGGAGTGTGTGTGAAGGGGGAGTGTGTGTGAGGGGGGAGTGTGTGTGAGGGGGGAGTGTGTGAGGGGGAGTGTGTCGGGGGGGGAGTGTGGGGGGGGAGTGTGAGGGGGGGGAGTGTGAGGGGGGAGTGTGAGGGGGGGGTGTCTGAGGGGGGGGTGTGTGAGGGGGGGGTGTGTGAGGGGGGGGTGTGTGAGGGGGGGTGTGTGAGGGGGGGAGTGTGTGAGGGGGGAAGTGTGTGAGGGGGGAAGTGTGTGAGGGGGGGAGTGTGTGAGGGGGGGAGTGTGTGAGGGGGGAGTGTGTGAGGGGGGAGTGTGTGAGGGGGAGTGTGTGAGGGTGGAGTGTGTGAGGGGGAGTGTGTGAAGGGGGAGTGTGTGAAGGGGAAGTGTGTGAGGGGGCGTGTGTGTAGGGGGGGAGTGTGTGTAGGGGGGGAGTGTGTGTAGGGGGGGAGTGTGTGTGAGGGGGGGAGTGTGTGTGAAGGGGGAGTGTGTGTGAAGGGGGAGTGTGTGTGCGAGGGGGGGAGTGTGCGAGGGGGGGAGTGTGCGAGGGGGAGTGTGCGAGGGGGGAGTGTGCGAGGGGGGAGTGTGTGTGAAGGGGGAGTGTGTGTGAGGGGGGGAGTGTGTGAGGGGGGAGTGTGTGAGGGGGGAGTGTGTGAGGGGGAGTGTGAGGGGGGGAGTGTGAGGGGGGGGAGTGTGAGGGGGGAGTGTGAGGGGGGAGTGTGTGAGGGGGGGGTGTGTGAGGGGGAGGGTGTGTGAGGGCGGGGGTGTGTGAGGGGGGGGGTGTGTGAGGGGGGGGGAGTGTGAGGGGGGGAGTGTGAGGGGGGGAGTGTGTTGGGGGGGGAGTGTGTGTTGGGGGGGGAGTGTGTGTGAGGGGGGGAAGTGTGAGGGGGGGAGTGGGTGGGGGGTAGTGGGTGGGGGGTAGTGGGTGGGGGGTAGTGGGTGGGGGGTAGTGGGTGGGGGGTAGTGTGTCGGGGGGTAGTGTGTCGGGGGGTAGTGTGTCGGGGGGTAGTGTGTCGGGGGGTAGTGTGTCGGGGGGTAGTGTGTCGGGGGGGAGTGTGTGTGGGGGGGGAGTGTGTGTGGGGGGGAGTGTGTGAGGTGGGGAGTGTGTGAGGGGGGAGTGTGTGAGGGGGGAGTGTGTGAGGGGGGAGTGTGTGAGGGGGGAGTGTGTGAGGGGGGGAGTGTGTGTGGGCGGGAGTGTGTGTGGGCGGGAGTGTGTGTGGGCGGGAGTGTGTGTGGGCGGGAGTGTGTGTGGGCGGGAGTGTGTGTGGGCGGGAGTGTGTGTGGGCGGGAGTGTGTGAGGGGGGGAGTGTGTGAGGGGGGGGGTGTGTGAGGGGGGGAGTTTGTGAGGGGGGGAGTGTGTGAGGGGGAGTGTGTGAGGGGGGGAGTGTGCGAGGGGGGAGTGTGCGAGGGGGGAGTGTGCGAGGGGGGAGTGTGCGAGGGGGGAGTGTGCGAGGGGGGAGTGTGCGAGGGGGTGTGTGCGAGGGGGTGTGTGCGAGGGGGGGAGTGCGAGGGGGGGAGTGCGAGGGGGGGAGTGTGTGTGAGGGGGGAGTGTGTGTGAGGGGGGAGTGTGTGTGAGGGGGGAGTGTGTGTGAGGGGGGAGTGTGTGTGAGGGGGGAGTGTGTGTGAGGGGGGAGTGTGTGTGAGGGGGGAGTGTGTGTGAGGGGGGAGTGTGTGTGAGGGGGGAGTGTGTGTGAGGGGGGAGTGTGTGTGAGGGGGGAGTGTGTGTGAGGGGGGAGTGTGTGAGGGGGGAGTGTGTGAGGGGGGGAGTGTGTGAGGGGGGGAGTGTGTGAGGGGGGGGAGTGTGATGGGGGGAGTGTGTGATGGGGGGAGTGTGTGATGGGGGTAGTGTGTGATGGGGGGAGTGTGTGAGGGGGGGAGTGTGTGAGGGGGGAGTGTGTGAGGGGGGGAGTGTGTGAGGGGGGAGTGTGTGAGGGGGGAGTGTGTGAGGGGGGAGTGTGTGAGGGGGGAGTGTGTGAGGGGGGAGTGTGTGGGGGGGAAGTGTGTGGGGGGGGGGAATGTGTGAGGGGGGAGTGTGTGGGGGGGGGGGAGTGTGTGAGGGGGGGGGAGTGTGTGAGAGGGGGAGTGTGGGGGGGAGTGTGTGAGGGGGGGAGTGTGGGGGGGGGGGAGTGTGTGAGGGGGGGAGTGTGTGAGGGGGGGAGTGTGTGTGAGGGGGAGTGTGTGTGGGGGGGATTGTGTGTGGGGGGGGAGTGTGTGAGGGGGAGTGTGTGAGGGGGGGAGTGTGTGAGGGGGGGAGTTTGTGATGGGGGAGAGTGTGAGGGGGAGTGTGTGAGGGGGGGAGTGTGTGAGGGGGGGAGTGTGTGAGGGGGGAGTGTGTGTGAGGGGGAGTGTGTGAGGGGGAGTGTGTGAGGGGGGAGTGTGTGAGGGGGGGAGTGTGTGATGGGGGGAGTGTGTGAGAGGGAGTGTGTGAGGAGGGAGTGTGTGAGGGGGGGAGTGTGTGAGGGGGGGAGTGTGTGAGGGGGGGGAGTGTGTGAGGGGGGGAGTGTGTGAGGGGGGGAGTGTGTGAGGGGGGGGAGTGTGTGAGGGGGCGGGAGTGTGTGAGGGGGGGGGAGTGTGTGAGGGGGGGGAGTGTGAGGGGGGGCGGACGGGGCTGCAGCTGCATCTCACACACGCTGTCTGCGAGGCTGCTGCTGCCTCAGCTGCAATGTTGCACCAGTGCCTGTGGTCAAGTGTTTGGGCAGCAAAGCCCGTCCCTCACGCTTGGTTCAGAGGGACGGAGTTGTGGCTCCTCTCACCATTTAAGGAGTGAGGTTGAAGCCGGTGATGGAAGTGCAGACACAGACACGCTCTGAGTTAGTGTGGGCTTGATGCTGCACAGAATGCAGCCGCTCTCAAACAGTCCCTGCAGCAACGTGAGGCCGATGGGCTTTGGACAAATGTCAGTGGACACATCCCAGGAGTTTAACATCTTTCATCATTTTACCCCAATCTTCATACGTGACCACTGCTTTGTTTTACAAGTGGTCACAACCTACACGTGCTTGCTTCGAATGAGCTGACAGGAACTTCAACTTGGGGAAGAGAGAAAGCGGGAGAGAACGAGAGAGACTTCACTGAGGACCGTGATGTGGGCGGTGCCGGGACCCTCGAGTTGTCCACACCAGCCGTCGCCGACAGCACACAATGATGTACAGAAGAAAGCGTGAGGTTTGTGCCTTGATCAGTACTTTATTGTAGTTTGCTGTAGTAAATATAGTTGTTTGTAGCCCAGAATGGTATTTCCCTATTCATTAATCCCAAATTGCATCAAAGGTTGTAAGTTTATGTGGGAGCAGCAGCCGTTCCAAACCAGAACCAACATTCAGAATGTTTGTTCTCATGTACATTGGAAACTATAATCTTTTTGGAATGTAAAAGGCCTGTCCTACCAGCATCCGACTCCATGCGATGAGCGCGATCAAACTAGAAGCGGGGGCCGTGCAGAGGTCAGGTGATCCCCTGTAGAGGGCCGTTCCCACCAGTGTGTGCCTGCATGCGGCAAGCGCGACCAAACCGGCAGCGAGGACCGCGCGGAGGTCGGGTGAGTGGCGCAACGCGGCGCAAAGTGAGGCGGACTTGGAGCGAAGTCTTATGTTAATTTCGCCAGGACAGAGAGGGGCACACAGAGAGGGGCACAGAGGCACACACACACAGAGGGCCATGGAGCCACACACACAGAGGGTCACGGAGGCACCCACAGATAGGTTCATGAAGGCACGACGTCGAGGCGGTGTGTAATGCGTCGAAGCGACTGCAAGCCGACAAGCCGTTGCCGCGCGGAATTTTTGAACATAGTCAGTTTTTCGGAGCCCCGTGCGATGTCGGGACGAACTCCGCACAATTCCGCACGGCTCCGGCGATCGAAGTGGGACCGGCCCCGCGACGCCGGACGGCTCAAGCGACCACGTTAGGTCGCGCTCATCGCATGGAGTTGCATGCTTGTAGGACAGGCCCTTAAAGGACAGCTTTGCAAACAGCAGGGTGTGTACTCAGACAATTGGGTGTTTATTGACCAACAGCAAACCCGAAATCTTCAGCTGAAGATATTTCACACTGCTTTAATAGAGATGAAGGAATATCCAGACTAGACTGATTTGCCACTTGGCAGATCAAGAATGGTCATGGGATAGATACAAAATGCAGGAGAAACCCAGCAGGTCAGGCAGCATCTCTGGAGGAAAGGAATAGGTGACGTCTCGGGTCAGAACCTGAGGGTATCATCGGTATAAGCCAGCATCTGCAGCTCCTTCCTACACACATGCAGGGCTCTCGCTTAACTTGTTTTCCCTGTTGCCAGCCGGGCAACCTTGACAGCTTTTTAGGTTGCCAAATTACAATTTAGGTGGTCATTTAAGACGGTTTACATGACGCGTGCGATAATGTGCTCGGACGAAGTGCATAGTCAGAATTATGCTCAATGAAGCATTCACATAATATGTTCAAGAAGGAAGTGCAGATGCTGGAATATCGAAGGTAGACAAAAGTGCTGGAGAAACTCAGCGGGTGCAGCAGCATCTATGGAATGAAGGAAATAGGCAATGTTTCAGGCCGAAACCCATCAGTCTGAAGAAGGGTTTCAGCCCGAAACGTTGCCTATTTCCTTCGCTCCATAGATGCTGCCGCATCCGCTGAGTTTCTCCAGCACTTTTGTCTACATTCACATATTATTTCTGCTTCAAATAACTCACAAACTAAACATATTCACCAATCAACACATGATATACCACAATGACATGCAGCAAAATTATAATAAAATATCTCAACTCTTTTTACACATTGAAATTAATGCAATTTCTATTAGTTCTTTCCACTTCCAAACAAAAATGTGGTTGGATTATTCAGCAAATGATCAACCTGCGTCAATAAATCCTGGACCATGCACACTACAGATTGATGCAAGCATGTTTTCTGTGGACCGAAAATTACCATGACATGGCCATAGCATGGGTCGTTATTGCTATTGGCACAGAAACACTCTGGCTTCGCACATAATTTATCCATAACAAAATATACAGGTTGCAAGGAAATTTCTAAAGGCATTTTATGATAATAGCTATTAAAACCGACTATACCCATCTGACAGGTTAAACATTACACTAACTGACAAGAGATGGCCAAAGGACATAACTGCAGCAAATGTTCTTTTGATAATGTTTAAACAAATAATAACATTGGGAATGAAAACACATTTGATTGCATTCCGTTATCAAACATAGTCAATGTTCGCTCTGAAGACATTTCCAGCACAATAGGGTCAGGGAGGGGAGGGGGGGGGGAGCAAATCAGTGCAGGGTGGATAGATAACGGTGGGGGGGGGGGGGGGTTGGGGGGTTGAAAAGGCAATCGGTGCGGAATGGATGGATTGAATTAGTACGTGTTGGTTGGAGTATGTAAACTTGTGAGGGGAGAGCACGGGGGATGGTGTTGAATGGGGGGGGATCAGTACAGGATGGATGGGGGTAGATAAAAATGCTGGAGAAATTCAGCGGGTGAGGCAGCATCTATGGAGCTAAGGAAATAGGTAACTTTTCAGGTCGAGACCCTTCTTCAGACTGTTCCCCCCATTCTTCGTGAATGGGGGATGAGTACAGGATGGATGGGGGGATCAGGACAGTGTGGGTCGGAGGGTCTGTGCAGGATGAATGGGCGATCACTACTGGATGAATGGGGGATCAGTACGGGATGAATGAGGAGATCAGTACAGGATGCATGAGGGGATAAAGATAAAGATGAATGGGGAGATCACTACAGGATGTCTGCCTCTCTCTCCCCCCTCTCCCCCTCTCCCCCTCTCCCCTCTCCCCCTCTCCCCCCTCCTCTCCCCCTCTCCCCCCTCTCCCCCTCTCCCCCCACTCCCCCTCTCCCCCTCTCCCCCTCTCCCCCTCTCCCCCTCTCCCCCTCCCCCCCTCCCCCCCCCTCCCCCGGAACGGTCTCTGTGGAAAGGGGAGGAGATGGGAAGATGTGGCCAGTAGTGGGATCCCGTTCTTTGTTTATTGTTGTCTCTGTGTTTAAAGCAAATATAAAGTCGATGTACTTTGAGTTTGGGGGATTCTACCGAGAGGGTCTTCATTAGAATGTGTTTCCCTTTTACGTCAACCAGCTTCAGCCACTGAGTGACTCCGTTCAAAGGGCACATCAGTAGCTGATCAGTTAAATTTCTTCAGCAGTATTTGAAACTCAACGCCACGTAGTTGAGATTTTATGTTCCAAAAATAATTGATCCATTTGAGGGAGAGCAGGAACATTGGAGAGGTGAAAGATACCCAGAGAGATGGATCTGAACTTTAAATAATTAAAGTAGTTTTGCTGAACAGCGGTGTGTTGTGGGGATTCTGTGAAACAGATGTCTACTGATTCAACCATTTGACTATTCAGCATTAAAATAGTAAGATTAAACGAGAACTTACCAGTTTGAAGTTTGATCTTTATTTTATGAGGAGTTACGATGAGGGATTACGTGAAGACCCCGCCAGCACGCATGCGCGACATTCTTCAAAGCAGTGGTGTGAAATCACAGAACAAAAAACAGTCTCAATGACTGACATAGTAAGAGAAAAAAGAGAACTTTCATACCAGGTGATCTTTATAATAGAGGGTTGGGAGCGGAGGGCACGTAATCCCTCATCGTAACTCCTCATAAAATAAAGATCAAACTTCAAACTGGTAAGTTCTCGTTTAATCTTACTATTTTACTTCGGAGTCACGTGAGTGACTACGTGAAGATTTCAAAGCTCTGTGATTTCATGCCCTGGAAGCTCCATGCTCACACACCGCTAAAGCTGGGATAAGAGGATGGACGTGATTCAGACAAGACACTGGCTGAAAAACAAAACAGGTATTTATTCATACCAAACACAATATTGTGTCCCAAAAGGGTTATTTAACTGGCAGCACTTAAGATCCTCCCTGCATAATTGTCAGGGGAGGTCACGGGTTTGTTATAAAAGCGGTGGAAGGTTCTCTCATTGTTCCAACCCGCTGTGGCCAGGATGTGATCCAGTGGTACCTCCATCCTTCTAGCCGCCGAGGTGGATGCTGCCCTGGTGGAGTGAGATTTATACACATTAGTATCCACCCCCGCCGCATCCAGTACCACCCTTAACCATCTGGAAATGGTTTGCACCGTGACCCTGTGATGAGGCTTCTTGTGACTGACAAGCAAAGCTGTTTCCGTGCCCCTTAGATCTTTAGTGACTGAAATGTATCGCAGAATCAATGTAACGATACAAAGACGAGTGTCCGCTGGGTAACCCAGGAACTCCAAAGTATGTCCAGACACTCCGGGTCGATCTTGCTTCAATAGTCCCTGCACCTGGAATGTGATCTTCCCACTGGTAATTGCCATGGCATCCAGACTGAGTTTGTGCAGGGACTGGACCCGTTGCGCCGTGATCAGTGCCATCATCATGACCATTTTGTAGGTTAATTTGGCCAAAGGGAGTCCCGTGTTCGGTGTCCATCCTCGCAGCATCGTCAATACCGTGCTGATGTCCCAGGTATGGCTATATCTGGGCCTGGGGGGATTAGAATTAAATATTCCCCGCATAAATTTGGATACCAGGGGATGTGACCCAATTCCCAATTGGTCACTCCCCTTGCCCAAGTAAGACGATAGGGCACTCCTGGCACAGTTAATGGCGCTGTAGCTTAAACCCTCATCGTAATGAAGGGTAGCCAGAAACTCCAGCACTTCCGTGATGGTGGCGGTTTCGTATGTAGTTTTAGTAGTCACGCAGAATCTTTCCCACTTCCTGATGTAGGTCAAGTACTGCTTCCTTGTGGACTCTCTGCAGGCTCCCGTGATAGTATCAATGGTCCTGTTGGAGAGTCCGAGTCCATGAAGTGGCCGTTTTAAAGTCTGCAAATTAACAAATCCATACGATCATGACATGGATGACTTTCTCCTGTAACAGGATGAACAAGCAGGCTTGGTCTTTTATTCACCCTGACACAGGGTTCTGTGGCCATCTTTTGTACCAGAGGGAACCATGGTTGAGTAGGCCAGTCGGGCACTACCAAGATACCCGATGCGGAGTCTTGCCTGATTTTTTGCAAGACCCGACTGATGAGGCAGAAAGGGGGGAAAGCGTAGAAAAACAAATCCCCCCAGTGTAGCGAGAAAGCATCCATCGCTACCGCCCCCGGGTCTGGCTCCCAAGCAACATACGTTGGTAGTTGGTGATTTAGCCTGGACGCGAAAAGGTCGATATCTGGTGTCCCATAACGTTCTACAATATCTGTAAACACTTTCCGATCCAACATCCATTCTATGTTGTCGTTGAATTTCCGTGATCTGGTGTCTGCCACTGTGTTTAGTTTACCTGGTAGGTAAGTTGCAGAGATCCAAATTCCTCTTTGCAGACACCAGTGCCAGATATTGTTGGCCAATTCATCACACGATATCGACTTTACACCGCCCATGTGGTTAATATAGGCTACCACCGTGGTGTTGTCAATCTGTAGTCTAACATGAACTTTGTGCATGTTAGTGCAGTATGCTTTAAGTCCGTGAAATGCTGCGAGCATTTCTGAATGGTTAATCCCTAAGTTTTTAAATAGGGTTAACTCTGGTGCACTCCATCTACCTCCACAGCTAGAGGTAGTGTTAGTAGCTCCCCACCCTTTGGCACTGGCATCCGTTTGTAAGGTGATCGAGGGATTGGCGATAGTCATGGGTTTGGAACAATTTTGGGCATTACCCATCCACCAATATAGTTCAGCTTTTGCCTTTTCTGGAATTTTCATGGGCCTATCAAAATGGCCAGCATGATTTTTGAGCGCCGTAATTTTTGCTCTTTGTAAATTTTGGTAATGTAAGGGCCCATATTGTGCTGCAGGAAATGCAGCTACTATCTTCCCAATCACCCTGGCCACCTGCCGAATGGATGGGACCTTAATGCCAAAGAGGCTCCTGCAAGCCTCTATCAGGTCTTCCACCTTGCTTGGTGGTAACGTGACAGACATTTGCACTGAGTCAATAATGAACCCCAAATATTTCATGGTGGTAGAGGGTTCCAATATTGATTTATCTGGATGTATCGTAAACCCCAGTATCTGAAAAATATGTTTCGTGGCTGTGACTGCCAAAGTAGCCATTTCCAAATTCTCCCCCACTATGAGGATGTCATCAAGATAGGCCATAACAGTATGATTCTGTTTCCTTAAATAGGCCAAAGCTGGTTTCAATATCTTGGTAAACAATCTGGGTGCTGACGATAGCCCATTAGGCAAAGCTTTATATTGCCATAATTGTCCCATCCAGATAAATTTTAAGTATTTCCTATGATCCTTGTGTATGGGTACTGAATAGTATGCATCTTTAAGGTCAACGCATGCCATGTAGTACCTATTGGCTACAAGCTGAGTAGCAGTGTCGAAGGTGTCCATTTTAAAATGAATATACTGGACAGAAGTACTCAGGTCGGTCAAATCTATGATGATGCGGCACCCGCCATCTTTTTTGTTTTTAGTGAATATATTAGACACGAACTCCTGAGGTTCTTTAAAGGCCTTTTCAATTACCCCTTTTTCTATTAACCTCTGTAGTTCAGCATGCCCTGCTGCCTTATCTCTATGAGAAAGGACGAATTTCCGACTAGGCGCATGCTGTACCGGGGTAGGGAGTTCGTGAATAAATTCAATTTTGTAGCCCTGAATACTCCTGAGTATATAAGGATCAGAGGTAAAAGTGAGCCAATTCTCAAGGAACATGTGCAACCTGCCCCCTATGCAGAGTGAATTTAGGTCAGTAGTGTTCTTGGGGATCCCAGACCCACCTACCTCCATGGTTACTGCCGGTGTGGAGGTTTCTGCCCTTGCTTCCTCGGCTGGTTGTAGGTGTTCTGGGAGTGGCGCATCTTCCAAGGAGGCCGGCCTAGGCCTTGGCCTAAAAAAGACCGCTGTGCAGGTATGCCGGCCTTCGAGCTTTCACCACCGGCAGACCTGTTAGGGTAACTCTGCCCGGTGGGTGCGTAGGGGTGCGTTCTGTGTGGGTGATGAGGCTTAGTGTACCCAGGTACTTTAATAAGGCCCAAAGCCTTAGCCTCTTCGTCAAGATCTTTTACCTGTTTGGGGAGATCTTCCCCGAATAACAGGCTTGGAGGCTGCGTCTTCCCAGGCTTGCATAACCCCGCGAACTTGGGGTTAAGCGCCGGCTTTATAATGCTTTTCCTGAAATTGTTAATTTCATACTGTGTATTGCACAGTAAGGCCAAAGCATCTTGCAGCTCTTGCGGCATATCCACTCCCACTGCTGTTCTGGCTACTGCAGTAATCCCTGCGGTAAGGAGCTTCAGGATCTTCTGAAGTTTCATCTCCTGCCCTCTACTTGAGGGGCTCATGTTCCCCCATATCGGGTTGTTCACCGCGGGCACATTTAACGATTTGCAATTTTCTGGCGCCAAATATTTATCTGCTGTGGCATTGATGGCCTGTTCCTGAAGTTGGTTGGTGGCCATATAATCAATGCTGGCAGCCAGCTTGGGGTGGATGGGTAGGCCCTTCTGGTGGGGCATGGCATGTTTGCTCACCACATCCATATAATCTTCACACACCCCTGACGCTGCAGGTGCTTCAGCCAACTCTCCCTCTTCTGGGTCAGCCCAGTTCTGACCCTCAATGCTCCCCTGTATAGAAGGGGATACATTGGGCAGTCCTCGAAAGGAACTTGCCGTGGGCCTACTAGGGGTCCCACTGTGAACCTGCCCCTGCTGTAACAGGTCACGCTGGAGCATCTGCTCCATCAGCCGCTCAATGCGGTCAAGGCGACCTCCGTCGCTACCAGCGAGCGGGGTGCCCTCGGGACCGGACTCCGCTGAGTCCGCCCCGGCCGACTTCCGGGTAGTTTTCCCCGACCGTGGCGTACCAACGGTCTCAAAGTCCGAAAAGTCGGGAGCTGCAGGTGGAACCTGAAGCTCTGGAGAAGCGGTTCTCCGCTGGCTGCTGTCCTTAGCCGCTGATTTGGCCGCCGCTCTCTTACTCTTTCTCCCTTCCATTATGGTCGACTCACTCCTTCGGTGAAACTTACCTGGCGTGAGCTTTTTAAACTCACGCTGGAGGAGCCCCGCTCCTCCCGACCGTCGCTTCCGCATGCGTACGACGATATGTCGCGCATGCGTGCTGGCGGGGTCTTCACGTAGTCACTCACGTGACTCCGAAGTAAAATAGTATATCTTCAGTAAGCCTGTGATTTCATTTCGGAGTCACGTGAGTGACTTCGTGAAGAGCCCGCCGGCGCGCATGCTCGACATATCGTCGTACCGCGTTGCTGTGACGGCTGGCGGTGGAGCGCGCTCCTCGCCAGCCCTTCATAAGGGGCCACGGAGGTAAGTATCCTACCTTTAGTTGGTGCTCCTTGTTGTTGGTTATGTCTTGCAGCAAGGACATGGATGGGAGTTCCAAGGGCCGGAGGACGTCAGGACGAGTTCGCCGGTCAACAGTTCCGGGGCCTTTACCATCGGCAGTACCTGCAACGCAGGCCGGGACTCAGGCGGAGATGTGGGTAAGCCCTGTGATTACAGGTCCAGATCCGCCAGCACACCACAGCTCGGAGGAGTTCGACGAGGAGGAGTGTGGTGTGCCGCCAGAGCAGGGGGACCCTGCCATGGCAGTCAGGTCGTCAGCGGGCTCGCTGGCGACCTCGAGCTGGGTGCGTGCAGCTGCACGGCCCGTTCCACTCAGCCCTCCGAGTAGGGGAAGGGCAGCAGCCCAGAAGCCTAACCCTGCCAGGGCTAAGGCATTGCCTGACACGGAGGAGCGGTCAGGTTCCAGGGCGAGACCCGGGGCGGCTGTGAGGTCCAGCCGGCACACCCCAACTCTCGACGCCGGGACGGGTCGGTTGAGTCAGGTCTCGTCGCGGTCGCCGAGCCCCCCATGGATGGGTGGGCGAGACCATGCGTCGGCAAAGTCCACGATGTGGGCAGCCGGCAAGCCTGCGCGGGCTTCAGGCAGCATGCTTCGGCTGGTGCCGACACCACGCCGCAAGTGCCCTTAGTGGCAGCGGCTTCAGCTCCCGCTAAACGGAGGCGGTTGAACACGCCCGCGCGGGAATCGCGCAGTTACGCCTCGGCGGCTGTTAGCGACAACTACCGGCACCGGCTGGGCCTCGATGAGGTGCGGGCCGATGATAGGAGCCCGGTTTTCTTTTCAGAGCCGGAGGACTCCGACCACCTGAGTGTTCAGGGTGAAGGGCGTATTGACTGTATGGAGCGGCTGCTGGAGCTCCTGCTTCAACGTCAACTACAGCAGGGCAGCAACAGGCACAGGGCGTCGTCACCAGCCTCTACCATCAGCCTGGAGCAGCAGGAGGAGGAGGTTTTGGTGGATTCCATACCACCTCCGTTGGAGGTGCCAGCGGAGGATCTTCTGGATGTGGCGACCAAATTTGCGGCCCCACATTCATCTGGACTTCCTTTAAACGCAAAGCTGGCAGCCACTGTGGACTTTCTTAACAACCAGCAACTACAGGAAGAAGTCCTCATTCAGGCAATGAGCCGTCACAAGGCTCCATCCAATTGCAACTCCCTCAACGTGCCTCTGGTCAATACGCCGATATGGGGCAACATCAGTGCGGCTATCCGTCAACAAGAGGTAAAATTGCAGGGGATCCTGAAGCTCCTCACCGCCGGTATTACCGCCTTTGCGCGGTCGGTGGACGGGGACGAACTGAATTTGGACCAGGAAGATGCTCTGGCCCTCCTGTGCGCGACCCAGCACGAAATCAACGGGTTTCGCAAAAACAGCATCCGCCCAGCGCTCAACCCGAAGTTTGCAGGATTGTGCAAACCACCGCCGCCGCCGCCGCCCCGTCAACTCTTTGGGGAGGACCTCTCGAAGAGAGTCAAAGAGCTTGACGAACAAGCCAAAACGGTGGGGATCATGCGCTCTCAGAGTGCCCCCACACCGTCAGGCTCAAAAGCTCCATACATTCGCTCACGAGGGTCTGCTAGTACCTCGACGAGGACCCACCCTCAAGCTCCACAACGACAGCAACATCAGACCCAGCACCAGGGGTCTTTTTTAGGACAGGGTCGGCAGAGACCCTGGTGGAAAACGGAGACGCCGCGCCCTCAAGCCAACCCAGCACCTCCACGTCCACCCACACGTGTCAAGGACCGCCGGTAACCACGGGGGTGAGGGGGTCTGGTTCTCTCTTTTCTCTTTGTTTAACTTCACATGTTGGTGGTCGCCTTCGGCTGTTTTTGGGTGCATGGGGTAATTTTACTGGTGACGAGTATGTGTTGCAGAATATTCAGGGGCATAAAATTGAGTTTATTAATGGCGACATTCCTCCATCCCAGCACATGCCCGGTCGAACGTTTAAATTATCTGCTGCAGAACAGGCAGCAGGCTACAAGGAAATTTTAAGGCTTGAACAGAAGGGAGTGATTGAGAAAGCGGTGCATGAGCCAGTTGAATTTGTTTCGAACATATTCACCAGACCTAAGAAGGATGGAGGTTGTCGTGTCATTATTGATCTAACCCGTTTGAATACTTTTGTAACATATACTCATTTTAAAATGGATACGTTTGAAACAGCCAAATCATTGATTTCTCATGGTTGCTTTATGGCATGCATCGATTTGAAAGACGCATACTATTCAGTATCCATCCAGAAATACGACAGGAGGTTTTTGAAATTCATCTGGATGGGGCAACTCTGGCAGTACAAGGCTTTGCCTAATGGGCTCACCACAGCCCCTAGATTGTTCACTAAATTAGTGAAACCAATTATGGCTTATTTGAGACAGCGACATCATATAGTTATGGCCTATTTAGATGATATCTTAATTGTGGGCCACACCCTGGAATTGGCTGAACAGGGAGTTGCAGCTGCTGTCAATATATTTCAACAATTAGGGTTTATTGTCCATCCAGAGAAATCAAAGTTCTGCCCTGCCCAGGTGATTAATTACCTAGGGTTCACGGTGAACTCTATGAGCATGAGGGTTACCATACCAATTAACAAGATTGAGGAGGTTACCCAGGTGTGTCAAGGTTTAATCCGCACCAATATACCATCGATTCGGCATACAGCTACAGTAATTGTTAAGCTTGTAGTTTTGTTTCCGGCAGCGCGATATGGACCTTTGCATTATCAGAGTTTGCAAACAGCTAAAATTGCTGCGTTAAAACAGGACGCTGGTCATTATGATCGATCAATGCAGCTGCCGTCCGAAGCGATAAATGAGTTGCAATGGTGGGTGTGCCACATTAGCAGCTCATTCAAGCCTATCAGGGAGGCTAATCCGGTGGTATATTTGCAGACTGATGCAAGCTCCAATGGCTGGGGAGCTACGGATAATTGCTCTAGTTGTGGGGGCAGATGGGACACCCTTGAGTCAATGATGTTGTTGATTCAAGGGATTAACTATTTGGAGTTGCTGGCAGCATTCCACGGACTTCGTGCGTATTGTTCCAAGCTTGTTGGAGCACATGTCCGTCTCCAAATAGACAACACCACAGCAGTGGCATACTTAAACCATATGGGTGGTACCAGGTCAGTTTCGTGTGACAAATTATAACCATATAACCATATAACAATTACAGCACGGAAACAGGCCATCTCGGCCCTTCAAGTCCGTGCCGAACAACTTTTTTCCCTTAGTCCCACCTGCCTGCACTCATACCATAACCCTCCATACCCTTCTCATCCATATGCCTATCCAATTTATTTTTAAATGATTGGCAAATTGGCTAACTCAATTTGGCTCTGGTGTGTTCAAAGAGACATTTGGATTTCAGCTACCTATTTGCCAGGTGAGCTTAATACTGTGGCGGACACCAGGTCACGCAAATTTAATGACAACATTGAATGGATGTTGCATCCTGAGATTTTTGCTAAAGTCACAGCCAAATTTGGTAAACCGGACATTGACCTTTTTGCGTCACGGTGGAACCATCAGGTACCAACCTACGTTTCATGGGAACCAGATCCTGGGGCTATAGCGCTAGATGCATTCTCGCTGGACTGGGGGAATTGGTTTTTCTATGCCTTCCCCCCGTTTTGCCTCATCAGTCGGGTATTGCGTAAGATTCAGGCAGATGCTGCCAAGGGCATCCTTATTATACCCGACTGGCCCACACAGCCTTGGTATCCGGTGGTCTTTGACATGCTCAACGAACCTTGGGTCCTTTGAAGGGTTGCCCACAATTGGTTGCTCACCCTGTCTCAGGGGAGCCACATCCCTGCCATGGCTATTTAAATTTGTTGGCTTGCAGGTTCTGAACAGGCCGTTAGTCCAATACGGCCTCTCAGCTTGGACCATGGATACCATCGGGGCGTCGTGTCGAGAGTCAACAAGGCGAAGATACCGCTCGCATATTAAGAAGTGGGAAGCCTACTGCAGCCGCTCTCGCATCACGTACGATGACGTGACAATAACCGACTTCCTGGAATTCCTCGCGGGGTTGCACCATGATGAACACTTAAGTTACCGTGCCATCAACAGCGCCAGAAGTGCGCTCTCATTCTACCTCAATATTGAGGTAGGATCCAACAGGCTAGTGTCCAGACTCATGCGGGGTATATTCAATATGAATCCGCCTACACCACGCTATAATATCACCTGGGATGTCAGGGACGTATTAAACCTGCTCAGGACGTGGTCTCCCATGGAAGGGCTCCAACTGGACAAACTCACCATGAAGCTGGTGATGTTACTAGCGCTGACTTCAGCTCAGAGGGTACAGACACTACACAAAGTTCGTGTCGACAGAATGACATCTACCCCTACAGAAGTAGTCTTTTTCATTGACGAGCTACTAAAGCAGCATAGACCTGGGTGCACAGGGCTGCAGCTGAAGTTCCCGGCATACCCCGCAGATGCTAGGCTATGTTTAGCCTCACATATCCGCCACTATGTCAAGGTGACGGCACGCATCAGAGGAATGGAGAGATACCTGCTGGTCACTCATAAGAGACCTCATCATCGAGTGACAGTCCAGACGATATCCAGGTGGCTTCGAGTCGTCTTGGGTAAGTGAGGTATCGACACTAATGTGTTCAAGTCTCATTCCACCAGGGCTGCATCGACGTCAGCGGCGAGGATTATGGAGGTGCCTATGGACCAAATTCTCGCCACAGCAGGATGGGCTAATGAAGCTGTGTTCCAGCGTTTGTATAACAAGCCTGTTGCTGCTCCTCTACAGTTCGCAGAAGCCGTGCTGAATGCAGGTCAAGAACGTGGAGATGTCCCCGCATGAGGGGTTTTTTGATTTGTTATTCATACATATGCTCTTGTTTTGCAGTATGAACTATTGAGCAAGTTTGTTCCTCCCATCCATCCCTGGTAGTGGTGTGTCAGCATGGACGTGGTCCAGGGCGTGTAATCACAGAAGCTTTGAAGTCTTCACGAAGTCACTCACGTGACTCCGAAATGAAATAGTAAGATTGAACGAGAACTTACCAGTTCGAAGGTTGATCTTTATTTTATGAGGAGTCGAAGTGAGGGATTTCGTGCCCTCCTCGCCCAACCCTCAATCACCTTCATCTGGTAATCTTAGTCACTTCAATCTTACTATGCGAAGTCATTTCTATTGTTGGTTTCTGTGATTCCACGCCGCTACTTTGAAGTATGTCGAGCATGCGCGCCGGCGGGCTCTTCACGAAATCCCTCACTTCGACTCCTCATAAAATAAAGATCAACCTTCGAACTGGTAAGTTCTCGTTCAATCTTACTATTCTACCCCAATCTACATATAAAAGTTAGCTGTTCATCTTGTTCAAAACACAAAGGTTAAATCAAGCACTGAGCTAGTCTCGAATGAAAGGTTTATCTTATCTGGACCACTCGTGACCCTTAGAAAATGGGTGCAGGAGTAGGCCATTCGGCCCATCTAGCCTGCACCGCCATTCAATATGACCATGGTTGATCATCCAACTCAGTATCCTGTACCTGCCTTCTCTCCATACCCCCTGATCCCCTTAGCCACAAGGGCCACATCGAACTCCCTCTTAAATCTAGCCAATGAACTGGTCTCAATTATCTTCTGTGGCAGAGAATTCCAGAGATTCTGTGTGAAATATGTTTTTGTCATCTAGGTCCTAAAAGACTTCCCCCTTATCCTTAAACTGTGACCCTTTGTTCTGGGCTTCTCCAACATCGGGAGCAATCTTCCTGCATCTAGCCTGTCCAACCCCTGAAGAATTTTGTAAATCTCTATAAGATCCCCCCCCCCCCCCCGCCCCCTAATCTTCTAAATTCTAGCGAGTACATGCCAAGTCTATCCAGTCCTTCTTCATATGAAAGTCCTGCCATCCCAGGAATCAGTCTAGTGAACCTTCTCTGTACTCCCTCTATGGCAAGAATGTCTTTCCTCAGATTAGGAGTACGCAATACTCCAGATATCTCACCAAGACCCTGTACAACTGCAGTAGAACCTCCCTGCTCCTATACTCAAATCCTTTCGCTATGAATGCTAACATACCATTCACTTTCTTCACTGCCTGCTGCACCTGCATGCCTACTTTCAATGACTGGTGTACCATGACACCCAGGTCTTGTTGCATCTCCCCTTTTCCTAATCTGCCACCATTCAGATAATAGTCTACCCTCCTGTTTTTGCCACCAAAGTGGATAACCTCACATTTATCCACATTATACTGCATCTGCCATGCATTTGCCCACTCACCCAACCTATCCAAGTCACCTTGCAGTCTCCTAGCATCCTCCTCACAGCTAACACTGCCCCCCAGCTTCGTGTCATCCGCAAACTTGGAGATGTTGCATTCAATTCCCTCGTCCAAATCATTAATATATATTGTAAATAGCTGGGGTCCCAGCACCGAGCCTTGCGGTACCCCACTAGTCACTGCATGCCATTCTGAAAAGGACTCGTTTACTCCTACTCTTTGCTTCCTGTCTGCCAGCCAGTTCTCTATCCACATCAATACTGAACCCCCAATACCGTGTGCTTTAACTTTGCATACTAATCTCTTATGTGGGACTTTGTCGAAAGCCTTCTGAAAGTCCAGATATAGGACATCTCCCTTATCCACTCTAGATGTCCAGATAAGGACATCTCCCTTATCCACTCTACTAGTTACATCCTCGAAAAATTCTATAAGATTCGTCAGACATGATTTAACTTTCATAAATCCATGCTGACTTTGTCCAATGATTTCACCACTTCCCAAATGTGCTGCTATTCCATCTTTAATAACTGACTCTAGCAGTTTCCCCACTAACTGGTCTGTAATTCCATGTTTTCTCTCTCCCTCCCATTTTACAAAGTGGGGTTACATTAGCTATCCTCCAATCCTCAGGAACTACTCCAGAATCTAAAGAGTTTTGAAAAATTATCACTAATGCATCCACTATTTCTGGGGCTACTTCCTTAAGTACTCTGGGATGCAACCTATCTGGCTCCGGGGATTTATCGGCCTTTAATCCATTAAATTTACCTAACACCACTTCCTGGCTAACCTGGATTTCACTCAGTTCCATCTCATTTGACCCCTGGTCCCCTGCTATTTCCGGCAGATTATTTATGTCCTCCTTAGTGAAGACAGACTAGTTATTTGAGTCTGAAGAAGGGTCTCGACCCGAAACGTCGCCTATCTCCTTCGCTCCTTAGATGCTGCTGCACCTGCTGAGTTTCTCCAGCTTTTTGTGTAACCCCCAAACTAGTTATTCAATTGGTCTGCCATGTCCTTGTTCCCCATGATCAATTCAATGTAG
Source organism: Raja brachyura (assembly GCA_963514005.1). The sequence continues at coordinate 31,834,143 of OY740785.1, read as the reverse complement.
ATATATTTTTTAAATAGCCTAAGTATCCAATTAATAAACTAATCCCATTCACACAAGAATAGTAAGATTGAACGAGAACTTACCAGTTCGAAGGTTGATCTTTATTTCATGAGGAGTTGCGGTGAGGGATTTCGTGAAGAACCCGCCAGCACGCATGCGCGACATTCTTCAAAGTAGCGGTGTGGAATCACAGAAACCAACAACAGAAATGACTTGGCATAGTAAGATTGAAGAGACTCTAATTACCAGTTGAGTATGATCGAGGGTTGGGAGCGGAGGGCACGAAATCCCTCACCGCAACTCCTCATGAAATAAAGATCAACCTTCGAACTGGTAAGTTCTCGTTCAATCTTACTATTTCATTTCGGAGTCACGTGAGCAAGGATGGATGGGAGTAAACAAGTTGCTGAAAACCAGGTTATACTGAAAAACAAAAGAATATTTATTAACAACACAGCAAAACCCCCTTATTCGGGGACATCCCCACATTCTTGCCCTGCGTTCAGCACGGCCTCCGCGAACTGTAGGGGAGCAGCAACAGGCTTATTATAGAATCGCTGGAACACAGCTTCATTCGCCCATCCTGCTGTGGCGAGAATATGGTCCATGGGCACCTCCATGACCCTTGCCGCCGACGTTGATGCAGCCCTGGTGGAGTGAGACTTGAACACATTAGTGTCAATACCTGACTTACCCAAGACGATCCGGAGCCACCTGGATATCGTCTGGACTGTCACTCGATGGTGAGGTCTTTTGTGAGTGACAAGCAGGTATTGCTCCATTCCTCTGATGCTTCTCGTCACTTTGACATAGTAACGGATATGAGTGGCTAAACATAGCCGAGCATCTGCGGGGTATGCCGGGAACTTAAGCTGCAGCCCTGTGCACCCAGGTCTATGCTGCTTAAGTAGCTCATCCACAAAGAAGACTACTTCTCCAGGGGTAGACGTCATCCTGTCAATACGGAGTTTATGGAGCGTCTGCACCCGCTGTGCTGAAGTCAGCGCTAGTAACATCACCAGTTTCATGGTGAGTTTGTCCAGCTGTAACCCTTCCATGGGTGACCACGTCCTGAGCAGGGTTAGTACATCCCTGACATCCCAGGTGATGTTATACCGTGGTGTAGGCGGATTCATGTTGAATATTCCCCGCATAAGTCTGGACACTAGCCTGTTGGATCCTACCTCAATCTTGAGGTAGAATGACAGCGCACTCCTGGCGCTGTTGATGGCACTGTAACTTAAGTGTTCATCGTGGTGCAACCCCGCGAGGAATTCCAGGACGTCGGCTATGGAGACATCGTCATAGGTGATGCGAGAGCGGCTGCAGTAGGCTTCCCATTTGGCGATGTGGGAGAGGTATCTTCGCCTGGTCGACTTTCGGCATGATGCCCCAATGGTGTTCATAGTTCGGGTGGAGAGGCCATACTGCAGCAATGGCCTGGTTAGAACCTGCAAGCCAGTAAATGTAAATAGCTATGGCAGGGATGTGGCTCCCCTGACACAGGGTGAGTAACCAATTGCGGGCAACCCTCTAAAGGGACCCAGGGTTGACTGATCATGTCAAAGACCACCGGATACCAAGGCTGCGTGGGCCAGTCGGGTATAATAAGAATGCCCCGAGCGGCATCCATCTTGATTTTTTGCAATACCCGACTGATGAGGCAAAACGGGGGGAATGCGTAGAAAAACCACTTCCCCCAGTCTAGCGAGAATGCATCCATCGCTAATGCCCCAGGATCTGGTTCCCATGAAACGTATGTTGGTACCTGATGGTTCAACCGTGATGCAAAAAGGTCGATATCCGGTTGACCAAATTTGGCTGCAATTTTGGCAAAAATTTGAGGATGCAACATCCATTCGATATTGTCATTAAACTTGCGTGACCTGGTGTCCGCCACAGTATTAAGCCTACCTGGCAAATAGGTAGCTGAAATCCAAATATCCCTATCAACACACCAGAGCCAAATTGTATTAGCCAATTTATCACATGAAATTGACCTGGTACCGCCCATATGGTTTAAATATGCCACCGCCGTGGTATTGTCTATTTGGATACGGACATGAGCCCCAATGAGATTGGAACAATAAGCCGAAGTCCATGAAATGCTGCAAGCTGCTCCAAATAGTTTATCCCTTGTGATAGCAACATGCTAGATTCAAGGGTGTCCCACCTGCCCCCACAACTAGAGCAGTTATCCGTAGCTCCCCAGCCCTGGGAGCTTGCATCAGTTTGCAAGTATACCATCGGATTGGGCACAATAATGGGTTTGAATGAGCTACCAATATTGCACACCCACCATTGTAGCTCAACCTTAGCTTTAGGCAGCCGCATTGGTCTGTTGAAATGACCGGCGTTCTGTTTTAACGCGGCAATCTTGGCTCTTTGCAAATTTTGATAATGCAAAGGCCCGTATTGGGCTGCTGGAAACAATGCTACGATTTTGCCAATCACCTTAGCTGTTTGCCTAATTGATGGTATACTGGCGCAGGCTAGATCCTGACATGCTTGGGTGACATCCCCAACCTTGTTAGTTGGTATGGTGGCCCTCATACGATTGGAATCCACCGTGAACCCCAGATAATCCATAACCTGGGAAGGGTAGAACTTTGACTTGTCTGGATGGACAATAAACCCCAGCCGCTGAAAAATCGCGACAGTGGCCGAAACTGCTCGTTCAGCTGCCTCCAGGGTTTTGCCAATAATCAGGATATCATCCAAATAGGCCATTACAATATGCTGCTGCTTTCTTAATTGGGCCATAATAGGCTTGAGCAATTTAGTAAATAGTCTAGGGGCTGTAGTAAGCCCATTTGGCAAAGCCCTGTATTGCCAGAGCTGACCCATCCAAACAAACTTCAAAAACTTCCGGTGATGTTTCCGAATGGATACAGAATAGTACGCATCTTTTAAATCAATGCATGCCATAAAGCAGCCATGCGAAATCAGCGATTTGGCTGTCTCAAAAGTGTCCATTTTAAAATGGGTGTATGTTACAAAAGTATTCAGCTGGGTCAGATCAATAATCACTCGACAACCTCCATCCTTTTTTGGTCTAGTGAAGATATTGGAAACAAACTCAATATGCTCGTGCATAGTTTTTTCTATCACGCCTTTTTGTTCTAATCGTAAAATTTCAGCTGAGCCTGCTGCCTGTTCAACGGCAGACAGCGTAAACTTCCGATTAGGCACATGCTGGGATGGAGGAATGTCCCCGTTAATAAACTCAATAGTATGACCCCGAATATCTTGCAAAATAAACTCATCTGAAGTAACAGTCCCCCATGCCTCAGAAAAGAAACGGAGTCGCCCACCAACATGTGACGTTAAAGGAACAGAGAAAAGAAAACCAGACCGCCTCACCTCCATGGTCACCGGCGGTCCTTGTCATGTTTGGTTGGTCGCGGAGGTGCTGGGTTGGGCTGATATTGGGGTGGCTTAATTTTCCACTGGGGCCGCTGCGGTTCTGACCCCAAAAAAGACCGTTGCTGCTGGCCCTGTTGATAGCGATGTGGCACTGCAGTATATGGTCTGGTTGCTGTAGCGACCGAGCCTCGTGGCCGAGCAGGTGGAGCTTTCGGGGCCGACGGCCTGGGGGCGATCTGTGACCGCATGAGTCCCACCGTCTTGGCTACCTCATCAAGCTCTTTGACCTCTTCGGGAGGTCTTCTCCGAAGAGCTGTCGGGGCGGCGGTGGCGGTGGTGGTTTGCACAACCCAGCAAACTTTGGGTTGAGCGACGGGCGGATGCTGTGTTTGCGAAAGGCATTGATCTCATGTTGGGTGGCACATAACAGCGCCAATGCATCCTCCTGGTCTAGATTAAGATCTTCCCCATCGACCGACTGCGCAAAGGCGGTAATACCGGCCGTGAGAAGTTTCAGAATCCACTGGAGCTTCAGCTCCTGATGACGGATAGCCACGCCGATGTTGCCCCATATGGGCGTATTGACCACAGGCACATTAAGGGCATTGCAGTTAGACGGAGGTTTGTGGCGATGGATAGCCTGAGAGAGGACTTCCTCCTGGAGCTGATGGTTTGTGAGGAAGTCCACCGTGGCAGCCAGCTTGGGGTTTAGAGGAAGCCCAGTAGTGAGTGGGGCAGCGAACTTCGCCGCCACATCGAGAAGGTCTTCCGGCTGTTCGAAACTGGTGATGGAGGCTGGTGAGTCGGCCCTGTGCCTGTCGATGCTCGACGCTTGCTGCTGTTGATTGTGCAGCAGAAGCTCCAGTAGCCGCTCCATCCGGTCAATACGCCCGCCACCCTGAACACTCGGGTGGTCGGAGTCCTCCGGCTCAGAAAGATTGCCGGGGCTCCTGTCATCGGCCCGCACCTCGTCGAGGTGATCTCAGTGCCAGTAGTTGTCGCTGCCAGCCGCCGAAGCGAAACCGCGCGATTCCCGCGCGGGAGATGTGTTCAACCGCCTCCGTTTAGTGGGAGCGGAAGCCGCTGCCATGAAGGGCAAAAGCGGCTGGGAGTCGGCTGGGAGCTGTGGTGAGTTAGCAGGTCCCGACCTGTAGAAACAGGATGCACCAGTTTCCCCGCCTTTCTCCCGGCCCCAGGTGTAGTTGATAATGAGGGCGCCGGGACAGATGGCCGACGACTTCGACCGGACATTTTCTTCGTACTCCCAACCACGTCCTTGCTGAAAGAGAACAGACAACAAGGATGAACCAACTGAAGGTTAGTATCACTCACCCAGGTGGTTCCTCATGAAGGGCTGGCGGGGAGCGCACCCCACCGCCAGCCGTCGGCAGCAATGCGTTGCGACGATATGTCGCGCATGCGTGCTGGCGGGTTCTTCACGAAGTCACTCACGTGACTCCGAAATGAAATTCACAATACAACATGATTTTTAAATCTCATTGTCATGAATTTATATGCCAGATGGAAGGAATTTAATGTTTTCTTCACATAAATTAATCTAGAAACAACCACTCAATATAATCAAAAACAATTTTTTTTTTGCACGATTCATGGGACTAAAACTGATATTCAGTATAAAAATATTGACTTTGGGTAGACAATAACACAAAATATAGATACTCTTATGACATGATTGTCCAAAAAAAAGCATTTAAATCATCTCGCGAGTGGAATTTTCTAGAACGCGATTGATTGGTGGTTGCGGTGAATTTGAACTCCATATCGGCAGGAAAACACTGCCGGTTCGTATGGGGCCCAAATCACATTTTCACAATGTCAAATTAGTTTAAAGCCATCCCAAGAAACAAGTTTATATGTAAAAAAGATGACTTATCCTTTGTTTTGTCCCATTCTTGCGTTCCGTCACGTTGTAGGCGTTGAGGGCGTTAGAAGTCACCTTTTATTTTAATAGTAGTAAATTGTCTCGCAATTTAAAGGAAAAAAAATCGGGAACGGGAGTCGGATCGATTTTTCTTCAGCAGCTAGCAGCCCGAGGAAATCCGCCTCCGACAGGCAGTAGAAAACTGGATTTTAATCCCGCCCCCCCCCCCCCCCCCCCAGGGCACCAAAGTCGTGCGCACGGCCACTGCAGCACCGCTGATGGTAAGTTTTGTAACATTACTATACCATGCAAAGAATTTCACTGCGATTTGTCACATGTGACAATAAAGTATTCATTCTTTATTATGAACTTGGACTCCAAGTTCCATCTGCACATCCATGCTGTTGAGGGTCTTACCATTAACTGTATACCATCCCCTTGCATTCAACATCCCAAAGCACAACACCTGGAGAAAACCAAAGATTTTGTTAAAAACGCACGCAGGCCACGCAGAGAATGTACAAACTCCATATAGTCAGAGTCGAACCTGGGTGTCTGGCGCTGTAAACCAGTAGCTCCACCACGATGCCACCGTACCGCCCATAAAATGCCGCCCATGTAGCTCAACTAAATAACCCCTGTTCCCATACCTAGTCTAACAAAGGATAGTTGAGTGTGGGTTGGCGAAGAAGTGCGAGATTATTGAGTGTGTGCGCAAACTGTGAGTGTGTTGACGGGACCTCACCTAGGACCAGAGGTGTGGCAGCTTTTCCAGCTTATTCCCCATCTCTCAGTCCCAATCTGAGGTGGCCCCTATTTAGTTTAGTTTGGAGATGTGGCATAGCAACAGGCCCTTTGACCCACCATGTCATTATTAATCATCCATTCACACTAGTTCTATGTTATCCCACTTCCTCACCCACTCCCTACACATTAAGGGCTATTTACAGAGGCCATTTAACCTATAAATCTGCATATCTTTGGGATGTGGGAGGAAACTGGAGAAGAAACCCACTTGATCACAGTGAGAACATACAAACTCCACATAAAGAGCACCTGAAGTCAGCATTATACCTGGGCCTCTGGCTCCACCAGTTAGACCATTGTGTCGGCCATGCTTCTTACATCCGCTGAGCAACCAACCCTTCCGATTGTCCATCCACCCTGGGACCCTGAATGTCTCAGTTCTGACTCTCCAATCTTCTCTTTCCACCTTTTCACCAAATCCTGCCAACTACGCCATCAATGTAACGATACAAGCAGGTTTTCCAAGACTCAGATCAATGATGGGAGAATATTTCATAGATACATAGAAAACAGGTGCAGGAATAGGCCATTCGGCCCTACGAGCCAGTACTGTCATTCATTATGATGATAGCTGATCATCCTAACTGTTCCTGCTTTCTCCCCATATCCCTCTATTCCGTTATCCCTAGGAGCTATATCTAACTCTCTCTTCACAACATCCAGTGAATTGGCAGAGAATTCCACAGATTCGCAACTATCTGGGTGAAAATGTTTTTCCTCATCTCAGACCTAAATGACCTACCCTTATTCTTAGTTTAAGAATAAGGGTAGGTCATTTAGGTCTGATATGAGTTACAAAAAAAGGTTCAAGGTAACAAAGAGCTGTTCATTGTAAAATACAGGAAAAGGAATCAAAGGCACATTCTGCTCCTCGCACCTTCACATGCGAGTGGTTGCTGGTAGCAATGAGTCTCCCGGCCTCTTCCCATCAGAGACTCTGCTCGGGACGGCAGGTCTGGGAACTCGAGGGTCTGGCACCATTCCGATCCTGGTCCCAGGTGAAATCCTGTCAGCTCACACACAGTGTGCATACATGCTCAATAATCCTGCGTTTCCTCACCAACCTACACTCAACTATCCCTTGTTAGAATAGCTATGGGAACAGGAGTTATTTAGTTGAGCTACAGCTCGGACGTCTCTGGCAAAAAACGTTTGTCTTGTCTTCCTGCTATCTGTCCTCAAGCTGTATGATCTGAAATCCCACGATTTGCTGGTTCTTCCCAGTTTGGTTTAGTTTAGAAATACAGGGCAGAAACAGGCCCTTTGGCCCACCGAGTCTGTAATCCCCGCACACTAACACTATCCCACACACTGAAACCAATTACCGTGCAAATCTGTACATCTTTAGAGTGTGGGGGGAACCTGGAGAAAACCCATGCAGGTAATGGGGAAAACGTACAAACTCCGTGCAAACTCCATGCAGACAAGTGCAGACAAGTGCAGACTCCGTGCGGACAAGCACCTGTGGCCATGATCGAACCCGGGTCTCCAGCGCGGCAACTCTACTGCAGCGCCACCACGCTGTCCTGAATGTGAACACAATTATTTTCCAAAGTCCACACTGTTTTCCAAGCGAGCGTGCTGCCTCCATCAATGCTTATGGCTGGGAAGCATATTTTACTCGTTGCATTACGTTGGTACAACATGGAGCCCAGACTGGCCTTTGCCCTTGTACTCTGTGCTGAGGAGAGGGGCCGGACGGACGTTTGTCAGACAGAGGAGATCGTCTTCTTGGGCAATAGGTCTGCAACTGCCCTGTGCCATGAGAGCCCCTGCGTCATGCCCTGTGCAACTCTGCCCTGCGACTGCAACTGCCCTGTGCCATGAGAGGGCCATGTCCCCAGTCGCCAGGCTCTCCCTCAGCACCTTCATGTAATCGCCCCTCAGGACATCCCACAGGTCCCAAGGAGCTCCACCATCAGCCCATCCAGTCCTGGGGATGTGCCTCTCCTGAGCTGGTGGAGGGCATCAGGCAGGTCCTCCAACATTAGGAGAGCATTTGGGTGTTCAGCTGACTGGCGGAACGCCCTCACGTAGGAACAACTGTTTTCCCTCGCTGGACGCATCTGAACATGATCACATGACAGGACCATCCAAAAGCCCCTTAAATGCCACTAATGTATCTGCCTCTTCTCCAGAGAGAAGAAGGGTGAAGCGCGGTCCCAATCATACAACGTGTGGACTCGGCAACCTCACTCAGTGACTCAGGACCACTCAAGCTGCAAGTCCCTCAGCGCTCCCTTCTGCCCTTTTTCTTTTTACAAGATAAGGTTTATTCCAACTATAACATTCGGGTTTTTTCCCAAAAATAAGCACCTAAGCACCGCTTAAAACCACGAAGCACACCAGAAAACCCCTTAAAATCCCTAAGCACACCTTAAAATGCCTATTCCCCCCTAAGCACCCCCTAAGCATCCCTTAAAATCTCTAAGCACACCACAAAACCCTTAAGCACCCCCTAAGCACCCCATAAAATCCCTAAGCACCCCTGCTTTAACTTGTACACTCAGTGACGAGTAGGTAGATGGGTTCTGGAGACGGACAACTCCCAGGGGTGGAATGTAATGTAAAGGTTAAAGAGGTTTTGCAGCAAAGGTGGAGTTGTCTGCTAACAGCACCTCATGCCCACAAGCTGCTGGCTTAGAAATAGTTTGATGTTTGGGAAAATGCTTGGGCTCAATTAGAAGCACCCAGTAAATCATGGGTCACGAGAGGTCCAGATAAGATAAACTTTTCATTCGAGACTAGCTCAGTGCTTGATTTAACCTTGTGCTTTATAAATATAGCTAACTTTTATTTGTAGAGGGAGGGAGAGAGGGGGAGAGTAAGTAACTCAGTGGGTCAGGCAGCATCTGTGGAGGAACGGAATATCCGGTCAGAATCCTGAAGGTATCATCAGTATAAACCAGCATCTGCAGTTCCTTCCCACACACATGGCCATGGGGATATTTGTCTGCCTGTCAACGTGGGCTATTTGTGTAGTCAGTGAGTCGGCCCTCACAACAGTAATGTTGGGTGTCTGGGCTCTCTCTCTCCCAGAAGCTTTGAGACCTGCCTTTGAATCATTGTCCCAGCCAAGGAGTTTGAATAATCAGATTGTGTTTTAGCAGCTATAATTGTCCCCGTTGTGATTCTGCAAAGTTTAGTTTCAATAATGAAAGTAGGCTTTTGCCGGACGGCTGTGTGTGGTGCGGATTCTCTGTAACCGATGTTTACAAAATTCCACCATTTGGCCATTCAGGTTCACACAGGTTGTGACCCCTTCAAAAACACAGTAGTCAAGTGTGAAGATTGGGCCTGAACTCCCTCCCTCAGAACCAAGCGTGAGGGACGGGTTTTGCTCCCAAAACACTTGTTCAAAGGCACTGGTGCAGCATTGCAGCTGAGGCAGCAGCAGCCTCGCTGACGGTGTGTGAGGTGCAGCCCTTCCCCCCCCCCACCCCCCCCCACCCTGTCCCTTCCATTCGCTCTGCTCTCCCTGAACCAGCAGCCTCGCACTGTGTGTGTGTGTGGTGGTGGGGGGGGGGGGGGGGGTGTGCAGAGAGTACAGGCTGCAGCCCTTCCCCCTCCCTACCCCTCTTCCCACTGCCGCAGTAGACAATGTGTGTGAGGTGCAGAGAGTGCTGGCTGCCTTACCTCTCTCTGCCGGGGGACAATCCGGCTTCACCCTTTAACCTTCGCCATCCCTACGAGACTCAGCGTCAGTTCTCGCGATGTTTATGCGGCGCGGGAGCGGGTCGTCGATGGACGCTTCCTTTCCCGCGGGAACGGAGGGAGACAGATAGTAGATTTGTTTCTGCAAACATCACCTGTTTCTACTAATGATGGTTTGATTTTGATTTTACTTCGGAGTCACGTGAGTGACTACGTGAAGACCCCGCCAGGCGCATGCGCGTTATTACATCGACGCATGTCGCTGGGAACGGGCTGCAGAGCACAGCTCCACCAGCGGTGAGTAAAATACCTCGCAGGTAAGTGGTTTAAACTACTTCCTAGGGTCTATTTAGGCTCCATAACGCTGGCTGGCTAGCCAGGAGGAGTTTGAAATGGAGAGCAGTGCAAGGAAGTCGGTGCGTATTAAGCGCGAGTCACGTATTGAAGTGGGTCCACAACAGTGATTGGGAGTACAGAAAAGTGCGGAGCCGGTTCCGATACCGTTAGCCGTGAATCCCGTCGTTAATGAGCCTCCAGCTGCTCCAGTGTCGCAGGGCACTGAGGCCATTACTGTCGGCAGGAAAAGTAAGAGGATTTGAGTATAGGAGCAGGGCGGTTCTACTTCAGTTGTATAGGGTCTTGGTGAGACCACACCTGGAGTATTGCGTACAGTTCTGGTCTCCAAATCTGAGGAAGGACATTATTGCCATAGAGGGAGTGCAGAGAAGGTTCACCAGACTGATTCCTGGGATGTCAGGACTGTCTTATGAACAAAGACTGCATAGACTCGGTTTATACTCTCTAGAATTTAGGAGATTGAGAGGCGATCTTATAGAAACTTACAAAATTCTTAAGGGGTTGGACAGGCTAGATGCAGGAAGATTGTTCCCGATGTTGGGGAGGTCCAGGACAAGGGGTCACAGCTTAAGGATAAGGGGGAAATCCTTTAGAACCGAGATGAGAAGGACTTTTTTCACACAGAGAGTGGTGGGTTTCTGGAACTCTCTGCCACAGAGGGTAGTTGAGGCCAGTTCATTGGCTATATTTAAGAGGGAGTTAGATGTGGCCCTTGTGGCTAAGGGGATCAGAGGGTATGGAGAGAAGGCAGGTATGGGATACTGAGTTGGATGATCAGCCATGACCATATTGAATGGCGGTGCAGGCTCGAAGGGCCGAATGGCCTACTCCTGCACCTAATTTCTATGTTTCTATGTTTCTAAGTCTGTCAGGCCCGTTTTGTCTGACGGGTCTGATGAAGAGGATTCTCCTCCAGACAGGAAAGCCATGTGGCAAAGAATGGAGCAAATGGAGACCATGCTATTCAAGACCCAGAATATTCCCAGGCAGCCTCCGAAGGAGTTCCATATCATGAATATAGTGCCTACACACAATGGGAATCTGACTCTCCAGAGCCTTGTTTAGGTCTGGAAGAGGTCTCCTTCGAGCAAGTCTCGGGAGTATCAGGGCGGCAGGAGACTGACCCTGAAGCTGGTGTCCCTGCTCATGAGTACACACCAGAGCACAAGAGCAAAGCTCCGGGTGTACCTGATGTAGCGCAACTTTTGCTCTACCGGAAGGGAGCGGTGAGGCCATGGAAGAAAACCTGGCGGCCAACATAGGCTACGTGGTTTCTCACCAGCTCCAAGATACTGTCATGGTTGAGACAGCTGAACTATATAAAACACCTGTGAATTGTGCTTCACTCAGTTTGCCAACAGTAAAAAAGTGACAGTACAAACTATTTCTAGATGGTTAAACAGGTTCTGGATTTAGTGGGAGTGGACACTCATGTGTTTAAATCTCACTCAACCAGGGCGGCATCAACATCTGCGGCGAAGGCGCAGGACGTGCCGCTCGACCAAATTTTAGAGGCCGCAGGATGGTCTAAAGAAGAAACTTTTTCAAAGATTTACGATAAACCTGTTGTCACAGTGCCAGGGTTTGGACATGTAGTGTTGGGTTCTGTTGAATTTGTTTGCTTTGTTTTATATCATTCGTTTCATATCCTTTGTTGTAATTTCCCCCTGGGATAGAGGGGATATTACTTTCCTTTCTTCTTATTATTATTATTAAAATACTTATTGCATAATTTCAAGCAATATTTCATAGTTTCAATGTTCAATATATTATTTACTCACTACTGTATCAACTGAATCAGTGTTTCATATGGAGTGAATCTACGGCATGAAAATCACAGAGCTTTAAAGTCTTCACGTAGTCACTCACGTGACTCCGAAGTAAAATAGTAAGATTAAACAAAAACTTACCTGTTCGAAGTTTGATCTTTATTTTATGAGGAATTACGATGAGGGATTACGTGCCCTCTGCTCCCAGGCCTCATAATCTAAAGGATCATCTGGTAGTTCTAGTCTTTGTGAGCCATACTATCTTACTTCAGCTATTGGTTTCTGTGTTTTTCACGCTGCTGCTTTGAAGTATGACGCGCATGCGCCTGGCGGCGCTTCTTCACGTAATCCCTCATCGTAACCCCTCATAAAATAAAGATCAAACTTCGAACAGATAAGTTCTCATTTAATCTTACTATTTATGCCCAATACAAATGAGTGCTGAATATTAAGTTAGTGTCTCTCACTGACAGGTCAGGTTTTTTAAATTTAATCAAAATAAACTTTATTCAGGTAAATAATTATGTACAATACAGGAAACGTACAAAAACATTATCAGACATCCATTCTGAGGCTATGCATACATTCAATACTGTTTACATAAATCACAGGTTGGGTGTTGCCTCGTTTTGTGACCTGGAGGTTTTTAATCCCTTCAAGTTGTCTGATTTGATTTGTCTCAACTTCCATCCAGAGACACCCTCTGTCTAAGTGCAGTGAAGAGACGGTGGGGGTCTGGATGTGTGTTTTGGATGGTGGCTGGTGGTGCACAGGTGGTTATGGGTGTCTGTTGGTTTGGGGTCACCAATTTAGTTTACAAATACAGAATAGAAATGCCCTTCGACCCACCGAGTCCATGCTGACCATCTAGCGCCCGTATAACTAGTTATCTGTCATCCCACTTTCTCATCCACCCTCCACACTAGAGGCAATTTACAGAGGCCAATTAACATGCAAACCCACACGTGTTTGGAATGTGGGAGAAAACCAGACCCACGCGGTCACAGGGTGAACGTGCAAACTCCACACAGACAGCATTGGAGGTCAGGATTGAACCCGGGTCTCTATCGCTGTGGGGCAGCAGTTCAACCAGCTACACCACTATGCCCACCATTCGCTAATGCCAATTCAATCCAGCGGTGTCCACAATTGGGGAACAACAAGTAAAGCAGATGCGCTTGAGGCTCAGTCAGAGGTTGGTAGATATGACATTGTGGGGATTACCGACACGTGGCTGCAGGAGGATCGGGCCTGGGAACTTATCATTCAGGGTTATACATCCTATAGAAAGGACAGGCAGGTGGGCAGAGGAGGGGGGGGGGGGGGGGTAGCTCAACTGGTGAGAGATGGAATTCAGTCCCTTGCGAGGGAAGACATACGGACTGACGAGGTAGAGTCACTGTGGATTGAGTTGAGGAATTGTAAAGGCAAGAAGACACTAATTGGTGTTATCTACAGACTTGGTTCTTGGTTACTTGGTCCTCCAAAATTTTCCAACTGGAATTTAAACTGGAGGTGGTGAAGGGAGGGGTTTAGCCAGAGAGGGCTATTGGGAAGAAAGTGCCACTTTAAATTTAGTTGCATCTGGCTGGGCAACCATGGCTTGGTGGAGATTATTCCATGCTTTAATAGTGCGTGGAAAGAACAAATTGCTGTACACATCTGTCTTTGAGGCTGGGACCACAAATTGGATTGAATGTCCTCGTCTGCACCTAATTGGTTTGGGGTTGGTGTAGGTCTTGTGATCTATGTCTATACCCCCAAATAGTAGCCCGGATGTAGGGTGTAAGTTGCAGCAGGAGTTAAAACTAGCATGTAACAAAGGTAATGCCATTGTGGTGATGGGGGATTTCAATATGCAGGTAGACAGGGAAAATCAGGTTGGTTCAGGACCTCAAGAAAGAGAGTTTGTAGAATGCCTCCGAGATGGATTCTTAGAGCAGCTTGTAATGGAGCCGAACAGAGAAAATGCAATTCTGGATTTAGTGTTGTTTAATGAACCAGATATGATAAGAGAACTCGAGGTAAAGGAAGGTAGTGATCAAAATATGATTAGTTTTAATCTGCAATTTGAGAAGGAGAAGGTTAAATCGGAAGTGTCAGGGATGCAGTTGAACAAAGGGGACTATGAAGGCATGAGGGGGGAGCTGGCCAAAGTAGACTGGAAAGGAATCCTAGCAGGAATGACGGTGGAACATTAATGGCAGGAATTTCTGGGCATAATCCGGAAGACGTAGGATCATTTCATTCCAAAAAGGAAGAAAGATTCTAAGGGGAGTAGGAGGCAACCGTGGCTGACAAGAGAACTTAGGGATAGAATAAAACTAAAAGAAAAGATGTATAACACAGCAAAGAGTAGCCGGAAGCCAGAGGATCGGGAAACTTTCATAGGACAACAGAAGGAAACAAAACGGGCAATACGGGCTGAAAAGATGAAGTATGAAGGGAAGCTGGCCAGGAATATAAAAAAGGACAGTAAAAGCTTCTTTAGATATGTTAAGGGAAAAAGAGTAGCAAAGTCAAATGTGGGTCCCTTGAAGGTGGACACGGGTGAAATTATTATGGGCAACAAGGAAATGGCAGAAGAGTTGAATAGGTACTTTGGATCTGTCTTCACTAAGGCAGACACAAACAATCTCCCAGATCTACTGGAGGACAGAGGATCTAAGGGGGTAGAGGAACAGAAAGAAATTTTCATTAGGTGAGAAATAGTATTGGGTAGGCTAATGGGACTGAAGGATGATAAATCCCCTGGATCTGATGGTCTGCATCCCAGGGTCCTCAGGGAGGTGGCTCTAGAAATAGTGGACACATTGGTGATCATTTTACAATGTTCAATAGATTCAGGATCAGTTTCTGTGGATTGGAGGATAGCTAATGTTATCCCACTTGTCAAGAAAGGAGCGAGAGAGAAAACGGGGAATTACAGACCAGTTAGCCTGACTTCGGTGGTGGGAAAGATGCTGGAGTCAATTATTAAAGAGATAATAATGGGGCATTTGGATAGCAGTAAAAGGATTAGTCCAAGTCAACATGGATTTATGAAAGGGAAATCATGCTTGACTAATCTTCTGGAATTTTCTGAGGATGTGAGAAGTAAAATGGATGAAGGGGTGCCAGTGAATGTAGTGTATCTAGACTTTCAGAAAGCCTTTGATAAGGTCCCACATGGGAGACTGGTGACTAAAATTAGAGCACATGGTATAGGGGGTGGAGTGTTGACATGGATAGAAAATTGGTTGGCAGACCGGAAGCAAACAGTAGGAGTGAACGGGTCCTTTTCAGAATGGCAGGTAGTGGCGAGTGGAGTGCCGCAAGGCCCGGTGTTGGGGCCGCAACTGTTTACCATTAATTATTTGGAAGAGGGAATTAGGAGCAACACCAGCAAGTTTGCCGATGACACAAAGCTGGGTAGCAGTGTGAACTGTGAAGAGGATGTTAGGAAGTTGCAGGGTGACCTGGACTGGTGGAGTGAGTGGGCAGATGTGTGGCAGATGCTGTATAATATAGATAAATGTGAGGTTATCCACTTTGGCGGCAAAAACAAGGGGGCAGATTATTATCTCAACGGGGTTAGGTTAGGTACGGTGGAGGTGCAGCAAGACCTGGGCACCTTGTACACCGGTCACTGAAAGTTGGCTTACAGGTACAGCAGGCAGTGAAGAAAACTAAAAGAATGTTGGCCTTCATAACAAGAGGATTTCAGTATAGGAGTAAAGAGGTTCTTCTGCAGTTGTATAGGACTCTGGTGAGACCACATCTGGAGTATTGTGTACAGTTTTGGTCTCCTAATATGAGGAAGGACATCCTTGTGATTGAGGCAGTGCAGCATAGGTTAACGAGATTGATCCCTGGAATGGCAGGACAGTCATATGAGGAAAGATTGAAAAGGTAGGCTTGTATTCACTGGAGTTTACAAGGATGAGGGGAAAATCTTATAGAAATATATAAAATTATAAAAGGACTGGACAATCTAGATGCAGAAATTGTGTTCCCAATATGGGGCGAGTACAGAACCAGGGGCCACAGTCTTAGGATAAAGGGGAGGCCATTTAAGACTGAGGTGAGAAACAACTTTTTCACCCAGAGAGTTGTGAATTAATGGAATTCCCTGCCACTGAGAGCAGTGGAGGCCAAGTCACTGGATGGATTTAAGAGAGTTAGATAGAGCTCGAGGGGCTAGTGGAGTCAAGGGATATGGGGGAAGGCAGGCACAGGTTATTGATAGGGGACGATCAGCCATGATCACAATGAATGGCTCGAAGGACCGAATACCCTCCTCCTGCACCTATTGTCTATCTTTCCAGTTTTAATTTGTCTGCAGCTTCATCAGGGAAAGAGGTCTGGCTGGTTTAGGGAAGATGTTTTGAAGGTAGAGCTGTGATGCCTCATGTTTCTGGAAGCTTCCATCCCCATTTCTTGGGATGTCCTGTTTATTAACAACTTGTCTCTGGGCCAGTTGTTGGCTGCAAAAGTTGCTCCTGTTATCTTGGCCAGAATCAGATCATGGCCACTGTCCCAACCTCTTGGCAGCTCTAGTTAATAAAGATTTGTAAAATTGTTAAAACTGGATGTTTTAATTTAATGTGTTTTATTATGTCATTTTGTGGCACCTGACAGATCTTGTTCACCTGTCTCAAAGAGTTAGTTATTAATCGATTGTTGTCATATTTAATCTTTCCTGTTGTAAAAAGCCAGTTGTATGCATGATGGGATTTGGCAAAAAATCATCATGACATGATAAGTTGAATAGTTCACAGCTCTCTTACAAGTTTTTTAATGTAAGTTGAAGAGGTTAATCAGATAGGAAGGGGACAGAGGATGCTATTGGGATGACTGGCTTTTGACAAAGAGTGAAAAACAACTCCATATTTGGAGGTGGCTGATGGTTTCTGGTACATTACTTCATGCAATTAGTATTAAGTCTCAAGATATATTAACCCTGATTTTCTGTTATTTCTTTGTGTGTGCTGCTGGAGTATTCAGACGTAAAACTGTTGCCTCTGGGTCTCTAGATCCACACCCGTGAGATGTTAAATTAAAGCTTTGTATGCTCTTAAGAATTTGTACTTTGTCTATCTTTTTAAGTTAACTTTTGCATTGGCATAGTAGCACAGGTCCTCACTGGGACCACCACCGGATGACTGAGCAGAGGTTACCAGGACTGGAAAGAGAGACATATGAGCTCTATTGGTCCATTGTAACCGACACCTGGACACTCCTGGAAACACCTCTGTTTCTTTGTGAGAAGTTGGTCTGTTCCCAGCTGAGGTTCTTAGAGATAGACAAAGGTAAGACCAATTGTGAATTGTGTATGTATTTTAACGTATGTAATTTGTGTATGTCTTTTTAACAAGGAATTGTGTATGTGTTTTAAGAGGAATTGAGTGCTCTCTTTCTCTCCCCCCCCTTAAAACCCCTAAGCACCCCATAAAAACCTTTAAAACCCGTAAGCACCCCTTAATACCCCTAAGCACCCCTTAATACCCCTAAGCACCCCTTGAAACACCTAAGCACCCCTTGAAACACCTAAGCACCCCTTGAAACCCATAAGCACCCCTTAAATCCCCTCAGCACCCCTTAAAAACCTAAACACACCTAACCACCGCTTGAAAACCCTGAAAACACCTAAGCACCACTTAAAACCACTAAACACACCAGAAAACCCCTTAAAATCCCCAAGCACACCTTACAACGCCTATCCACCCCTAAGCACCCCCTAAGCATCCCTTAAAATCCCTAAGCACCCCGCAAAACCCTTAAGCACCCCTTAAAACCCCTAAGCACCCCTTAAAACCTCTATGCACCCCTTACAATCCCTAAGCACATCTTAAAACCCCGAAGCACCCGTAAAAGCCCCTAAGCACACCTTAAAACCCCTAAGCATCCCTTAAAACCGCTTAGCACCCCTTAAACCCCCAAGCTTCCCTTAAAACACCTAAGCACTCCTTAAATCTCCTAAGAACCTCTTAAAATACCCTAAGCACCGATGTCCGCAGCCCTTGTGGCGGAATGATCGAAACTCAGGCTTTGGGATGGATTGGAACACTCTGCAGCATGGAGCTCCCGAGTCAGCCTCTTCGTATCGGAGACCACGGGCTCCAGGGTGTTAAAGCCATCTGGCCCTGCGGTTGGAACTCTTCACTGGCGATGCTCGGCAAAGGATCACTGGCTAAGCGATGTTAAAGGCCGCACCACTCCACGTTGTTAGGCCACAGGGGGGACAGAGATACGACACGGAGAAAAATCGCATCTCCGTCGAGGTAAATGACTGAAAAAAAGTTTCCCTCAATTTCCCCCCTCCCACATAAAACAAACCAAGAAACACTAAAACATACATTTAAAGCATACTTAAAATAATAAAAACAGTAGAAGGGACAGACAGACTGTTGGCGAGGCAGCCAGTGCTGCTGGCGCCACCCAGTTGACATTGATTATTTGTTTATTTTTTTATTTGCTTAAAGACATTTATTTCATTGGATACAACTTGGCTCCAGCGGGTTAACGAGCAAAAGGCCTTGTTTACCGCAGCCAGAGTCTTGCGGACGTCCAAGGGCGGAGAGCGAGATCCCACCGTTCAGAGCTGAGGGGGAACGGCCAGGGGACGGGAAGCGGCTACTACGGATTTATTCTGATGCCATCCGCCAGCGAGAAGACAAAGGGATGACGAAGAGATGGCCCACGAGGGAGGAGGGGGGGGGGGTTGTCGATGACTGGTCAGCTCAGACCTTGCATCCCATCCCAAGAATGGACACCGCATTCTCGACAGGGCCAAGGAGGGCTGATATTAGGAACACTTCTCTATCCATTTTACACAACGGATGGCTGACCTGCTGAGTTCTACCGGCACTTTGGAGGGGAATGGACAGGCGACGTTTCGGGTCTGGACCCTAGTTTGGACTGTTGGAGTCGGGGGAGAAAGTTGGAAAAAAGAGATGGGGTCTGGACAGACTCCAAGACTTGATTAGGAGGGGGAGGAAGGGGGGGAGTATCTCCTTAATTTGGAGAATTCATTGTTCATGTCATTGGGCTGTAAGCTATGAGGTTACCGCTATTCCTCCAGTTTGCGTGTCACCTCGTTCTGGCAATGGAGGCGGCCCATGACAGAAAGACCAGTGTGGGAGTGGGAAGGGGAGTTAAAATGGTTGGCAACCGGGAGATTCAGCAGGCCTTGGCGGACCGAATGCAAGTGTAGGGGATGTGAGATCAGGAAAGAGGAATGTTATGTGCAGCTTTAAGGGACATTGGTCAGGTAGCATTTGGAGCATTGCATGCAGTTCTGGTCACTCCATTACAGGACTGACGTGGAGGCTTTCGGGAAGGTGCAGAAATGGTTAACCAGAATGGTTTAAAAACAAGGAACTGCAGATGCTGGTTTACATAAAAGGACACAAAGTGCTAGAGTAACTCAGCGAGTCAGGCAACATCTCTGGAGAGAAGGAATGGGTGACGTTTCAGGAAGGAATGCGTAAAGTTTCGGGTCGAGACCCTTCTTCAGTCTCGACCCGAAACTTTACACATTCCTTCCAGCATTTTGTGTCTACCTAAACAGCGCCTATCCACATCGCGCTGTGCCAGCGGGCTGGAGGAGCGGGCAAATACCTTGCCACAGAGCGGGCAGGTGAAGGGGCGCTGGCCAGTGTGGACCCTTGCCGCACTCAGTCTCAGTACGGGCAGTCATAGGGGTGGCCACTGGTGTGCACGCGCTAGGGAGACAGGGCGTGGGAGGCCCTGGCAAAGCGCGCTCCACACACCGGGCTGAGGAAGGGACGGTCGCCGGCGTGCACCCGCTGGTGGTACAGCAGCTGGGTGGAGCGGGTGAAGCCCTTGCCGCACTGGGCGCAGGTGTAGGGGCGTTCGCCAGTGTGGGTGCGCTGGTGCACCAGCAGGCTGTTGGACTGGGTGAAGCCCTTGCCACAGTCACTGCAGGTGAAGGGCCGCTCCCCAGTGTGCAAGCGCCTGTGCTCCTTCAGGTGCGTGGCAGACTTGAAGCCTTTGCCGCAGTCGGAGCAGGTGAAGGGCCGCTCACTGCTGTGCACCCGCTGGTGCTTCAGCAGCCCCGATGACTGGGCAAAGCTCTTGCCACAGGTGGAGCATCCGAAGGGCCTGGGGAAGAGATGTTTGCCGGCATGCACCCGCTGGTGGGACAGCAGGTTGTTGGAGCGAGTGAAGCCCTTGCCGCACTGGGCGCAGGTGAAGGGGCGCTCCCCGGTGTGGGTGCGCTGGTGCTCCAGCAGGTTGTTGGAGCGGCTGAAGGCCTTGCCGCAGTCGCTGCAGATGAAGGGCCGCTCCCCGTTGTGCAGGCGCCTGTGCGCCTTCAGTTCTGGCGACGACTTGAAGCCTTTGCCGCAGTCGGAGCAGGTGAAGGGCCGCTCATTGCTGTGGACCCGCCGGTGCCTCTGCAGCGCAGAAAACCGGGCAAAGCTCTTGCCACAGGTGGAGCAGCCATAGGGCTTCTCACCCGTGTGCACCCGCTGGTGGATCATCAGCTGTTGCACCGTCTTGAAGCTTTTGCCGCAGTCAGAGCAGCCGAAGGGGCGTTCTTCCATGTGCACCTTCTGGTGTTTCATCAGCTGTTGCGCCGTAATGAAGCTCTTGCCGCACTCCGAGCAGTCGAAGGGACGTTCTCCCGTGTGCACACGTCGGTGGATCTCCAGCTGGCTCGGGCGCCGCCAGGCCTTGCCACACACGTCACAATCATAACGCTTCTCCTTGTTGTACCCCGTCATGAGATCCTCCACCGAAGCTCAGCCCTTCGAAGTTCAGTCTGCACGCCGAGCAGATGGGGGGACTCACCGGCACCCTGGCCACCCTCAATGGCTGCTCACGTCCCCGTCTCTCCGTCCACAGCAACGGGTCCTAAACCCTGCAGGAGGGGAACACAGAGGGTCAACAAGCTGGCAAGCAAAGACATTACTAACGCATGAACATTACTAGTGCTTCAAGGGGGGGGGGGGGGGCACCTGGTGAGAAGGGGGGCGTGGAGGAGGGAGTAAAGGGGGAGTGAGGGGGGCGAAAGTTGGTGAGGGGGAGAAGGGAGCGCGGAAAGTGGCCGACCCCTTTTTCTTAAACTGTGATCCCCTGGTTCTGGACACCCCTAACATTGGGAACATCGACAAGTAGCCAAGTGTCCCGAAACCTGAAACATGCCCATATTTATCCCCGGCACTTTGTGTCTATCTTTGGCAGACACAAGGAACTGCAGTTGCTGGTTCATACACAAAAAGACACAAAGTGCTGGAGTAACACAGCAGGTCAGGCAGCATCTCTGGTCAACGTGGATAGGCAACGTTTCAGGTCTGCAGAAAGGTCGTGACCCAAAAAACGTCCCCTATCCGTGTTCTCCAGACGCTGCCGACCCGCTGAGTGACTCCAGCACTCTGTGATCTTCTTCCCATGATGCATGCCGCCCCCACGTGACGCTGCCTGACCTACCTTTCACCCCACCAGCCGGCACATACAACACAGTCCTCCACCAGTTTCGCCACCTCCAACGTGACCCCACCACTAGCCACATCTTCCCATCTTCCCCCCACCCCCTGTCTGCCTTCCGCAAAGACCGCTCCCTCCGCAAAAAAGGAAGAAGGGTCTCGACCCGAAACGTCGTCTATCTCCTTCGCTCCTTAGATGCTGCTGCACCACTGAGTTTCTGCAGCCTTTTGTGTAACCTCGCTGCCGGACCTGCTGAGCAAAGATTATAGAGAGCTCCTCTATAATCTTTGCTGCTGAGTGACTCCAGCACTCTGTGACCTTCTTCCCATGATGCATGCCGCCCCCCACGTGACACTGACACAATGACAGGGGCGGTGAATTCAGGGCGCCGTGCGTGCGGAATACTTCATGGTGCAGGGTGGTTCATGTCTGGGCGCCCCCGGTCGGTGTGGGGTGCGGGTGAGGGGGTGAGGTGTGGGGTGAGGGCGAGGTGGGGGTGAAGTGTGAGGTGGGGTGAGGTGTGGGGGTGAGGTGTGTGTGATGTGTATGGGGGGGTGGGGGGGGTCAGGTGTGTGTGACGTGCGTGATGTGTGTGGGGGCTGAGGTGGGGGGGTGAGGTGTGTGTGACTTGTGTGTGGGGGGTGCGGTGTGTGTGACGTGTGTGGGGGGGGTGAGGTGTGTGTGACGTGTGTGGGGGGGGTGAGGTGTGTGTGACGTGTGTGTGGGGGGGTGAGGGGGGGTGAGGTGTGTGTGACGTGTGTGTGACTGGGGGGTGGGGAGTCACGTGTGGGGGGTGGGGGAGGTGAGGTGTGTGTGACGTGTGAGGGGGGGATGAGGTGTGTGTGACGTGTGGGGGGGTGGAGGGGGGGTGAGGTGTGTGTGACGTGTGGGGGGGTGAGGTGTGTGTGACGTGTGGGGGGGTGAGGGGGGGTGACGTGTGTTGGGGGTGAGGGGGGGGTGAGGTGTGTGTGACGTGTGGGGGGGTGAGGTGTGCGTGACGTGTGTGCGGCGTGAGGGGGGGGTGAGGTGCGCGTGACGTGTGTGTGTGGGGGTGACGTATGTGTGTGCGGGGTGGGGGGGCCGCACTTACCCGGGGGCGCGAGCACCCGACAACAACCTCCAGCCGCCGCACGTCCGCCCGCCGAATCTTTGATGTGACCTGCGCCGTGACGTCAGCCTCACGCACGCATGGATGGCCAGCGCGCTGACGTCACCGCCAATCGGAGCTCGGGAGGCGGAGCTCGCGCCCCTGCCCGGTGACAGGCCCTTCGGCCCCTCCCGTCTGTGCTGGCCCGGGCTTTCTGCAACATAATCGTCAATTAATACGTTTATTGGCCAAGTATTCACATGCATTCACATCCTGTTGTGCACTGGATATTGCATGTATTGCGTTTGTCATCACTGCTTATTTATCTGATCATTATCAACTGGCGAGCGCTGCTAATATAAACATGCCGGAATCTTCACCAGTGAAAGGAAAATATTTCCGTCAGTAAACTGCCCCCCCCCCCCCCCTCACGCCGTCAAAGGGAGTTGGCATTTGCTGTATTCTGTAGGTTTATGAGATAAGAATTATTTTAGATGGGAAACTTTATTAGGCTGGGAGGGGGACTGTTGATGTTTTATTGAAAGCGAGTGACATGTGGGAAACAGGAAATGCAGAAAACCACACACTGTTGTGAGGGATGAAGTGATTAAACCCCACTATTGTAAGGATTCAGGAGAAGATTCTAACAGGATTCTAACCGATTTATTTAATGGTTTGTCATTCCGAAGAGGCCAGGCAGGGAGAGGATGTTGACATAGCCGGGAGTAGGTTTATCAGAACTGTCCTTGGGTGAGGATGGATTGCATAGTGTAGCGTAGAAGGAGGGTGATAGATGGGACCCTTGTCAGTAGGGACTAGGGATGAAAGGGGACCCTTGTCAGTAGAGACTAGCTTTAGTTCAGATATAAAAAAACTGAGATAGGTCAGTTGGAGGTGAGAAAACTAGGCCAGGTCAATTGCAACTGGGCATGCTTAATGAAATAAATGAATATTGGTGATACGCCCCTAGCCAAGAAATTGCTCATTACCATGCACATGTATGAACGTGGTATGTATGATGTGGGAGGTACTGGGGGATGTACCTATAGACTGTGCACCTCAGTGCTCTGATTGGGGAGAGCCAGAAGGGGAGGTTATGCCAGCAGAATTGTGTGTATAAAGGTGCTTTACTGTTCTGACTTTGGTGTGTCTCAATTTGGAGAGGCACCCGAATTCTGCAGATTCGCAAATAAACAGGTATTTCTTGTTCCGATGATTTAGTCTCTGAGCAGTGATTGTGAGCACGACATATATCTCACAAAGTGGGGGCTCGTCCGGGATCGCCACTCCGGCCGCTTGGCAGAAGCACGGAAGGAAGAGACGGTGCACCCTGCTGAGTTCAGCAGTCTCTCATCTCCATGCTTGCCATCAGCGGTTTGAGCGAGTGATATCCGGACAAGAGACTCGGGGAACAAGAGGGAGTGTCGGAAGAATAAACAAGGGACGGTCGAGCGATTCTTGTGCACAGGACCCGGGTAAGAAAACTGACTATTAAGTATTGCCCGGGCGACCGAGGGTCTGTTGGACGGGAATAGTACGATAAGACAATGGGTAACCGGAACGGGAAGAGTGAGGGTCCGGGGAAACAGGACAAGGCTCACACTGGTAAAGAGCCGCACGTTCCGCCCGATAGTCCGTTGGGGCGAATGTTGCACAGGTGGGGTGAAGGGGGGACTCAGGGTAAGAGTAAGGAAACAATGATAAAGTTTTGTTATTTTGAATGGCCAAAGGAACCTATCCGAGGGAGCGCGGTGTGGTGGCCAAGGCTGGGCTCAAATGAGGACTGGGTGAGACAAGCTCTGAATGTTTTTGTGAATGAAAAAGAACTGCCAAATCAAATAGAAAAGGACTATGCCCAGTGTTGGAAACCCTATAATGGGATGTTCCCGTTAAAGACAAAGAAAGAGCAGGACGAATCTGACTGGCCCCCCATTGACGATGATCACCTACGACGTCTGCCCCCCCCATATGAACCTCAGCCCCCAGTCCCACCCCCATCAGCTCCGGCTTCATCTGCTCAGGCGGTCCCACCAACTCAGACTGTTCCGGCAGTCAACCTGTCCGCCCCTTCCTCAGAAGAGACAGATAGCAGAAGATCACGAAAAGCAGGGAAGAAACAGGATGACAGAAACCCTGACTCGGGCACAGAAAGTGAAGGGGAGAGCCAGTCAGAAAAGGAAAAGGAAATAAAAAGGGAGGATGAGGATACGACGGGTGGTGCCTCAGGCAGTGGTCGGGTGACTAGATCTCAAACCAGGACAGCCAGACCAGTACCAGGACGATCTGTGCAAATGAAACCCCTAAGAGAGGTCCCGTTAGGGGGAAATGCAGGGGGGATGGGATTTGTAAATGTGCCTCTCACCAGCATGGAGGTCAGGAACTTTAAAAAGGAGATGAAAAGTTTACTGGAAGACCCCTTGGGACTGGCTGAACAATTAGATCAGTTCCTAGGGCCAAATATATATACATGGGAAGAAATGATGTCAATCATGGGAAGTTTATTTACTTCAGAAGAAAGACAGATGATCAGACAGGCAGGAATAAAGATCTGGGAAAAGGGATTGCAGGCTCCGGGGGTAGCAGCAGAAGATACAGGAGCAACGAAATATCCCCTTGATATCCCCAGACTGGAGTAACCAAACAGAAGCAGGGAGGAAGAGCATGAGAGATCTCAGGGAGATAATAATCAAAGGGATCAGAGAAGCTGTCCCCAAGGGACAGAATTTCGAAAGAGCTTTTGAAAACCAGCAAAACAAAGATGAACCTCCGACAGTGTTCTTACAGAGGCTGAGGAGGAACATCCAGCAGTATTCGGGAATAAACCCTGATTCAGACGCAGGTCAGCAGTTGCTAAAGGTTAATTTCGTAACCAAATCATGGCCAGATATTAGAAAGAAACTGGAAAAGCTGGAGGATTGGAATGACAAACCATTAAATCAATTGTTAACAGAGGCTCAGAAAGTATATGTACGACGGGATGAGGAAAAACAGAAGGGAAAGGCAAAAATGATGTTGCAGGCAGTACAGCAAGGGGTAAAGAAGAAGGGAGACGAAGGTGATAGAAGGCCGGGCACTTATGGAGACCGGGGAAGGGGAAGAGGCAGAGGTAGAGGACGAGGAAGAGGTGAATGGAGGGACCAAAGTTGGGGTCCCCGGGAAAGCAGGGAACAAGGATCAGGAGGGTGGTACACGGGGCCATCCCGGTGTTACCATTGTAATGAGGAGGGTCATTTTAAGAGGGAATGTCCCAGGCTACGACGGGAGCTGCAGTCGTACGCACTCATGGAGCAAGAATAGGGAAGTCGGGGGTCCCGCTCCCTGGGGTGTATGGGACACACACGGGAACCTCTGGTAAACTTGAAATTAGGACCCCAGGGAGAGGATATGGTTTTTATGGTAGATTCGGGAGCGGAGAGATCAAGCGTAACTAAGGTACCGGAAGGAATGGGATTGGGTGAAAAACAAGTCAGAATTTCGGGGATAGGAGGGAAAGTGATGACTGCCCCCGAGGTAGAAGGGGTAGTAGTAAAATATGACAATCGAGAAGCCATGGAAGACTTAATCTTGGTACCCCAGGCAGGGATAAATCTGATGGGGAGGGATTTGCAAATTCAATTAGGAATGGGAACAGCCCCCGTAGGGGGACAGATAATAGTACACCCGTATAAACTGACCACAGGAGACGAGGAAAGAATAGTCTCACAAGTGTGGGCCAAGGAAGGAAACCGGGGAGGGCTACAGATTCCACCCTTGAGGATAGCTCTGAAAGAAGAAAGTGATTTAGTGCAGGTAAGACAATATCCGATCTCCATGGAAGGAAGGAAAGGACTTCAGCCAATTATAGAAAACTTACTAAAGGACGGTATATTAGAGAATTGTATGTCCCCATACAACACACCCGTACTCCCCGTAAGGAAGACCGACGGGACGTTCCGACTGGTCCAGGACCTTAGGGAATTGAATAAGGTAGTTAGAGCTCGACACCCGGTAGTCCCGAACCCGTATACCATAATGGGACGGATACCCCCTAACCACAGGTGGTTCAGTGTGGTAGATCTGAAAGACGCTTTTTGGAGCTGCCCCCTGGCTGCAGAGAGCAGGGACCTTTTTGCATTTGAATGGGAAAACCCAGAGACACGAAGGAAACAGCAGTATCGGTGGACTGTGCTCCCTCAGGGATTTACGGAATCCCCGAACCTGTTCGGACAGATATTAGAACAAGTATTAGAGGACGTCCCGAGGACTGACGGGACACAGCTGTTGCAGTATGTGGACGACCTGTTACTATCAGGGGAAGAAGAGGAGCCAGTTAGGGATGCGACCATAACCCTCCTAAACTTTCTGGGGGAGAAGGGGTTGAGGGTGTCTAAAAGTAATTTACAGTTTGTGGAACAGGAAGTTAAATATCTAGGACACCTGATTAGCGATGGGAAAAGGAGAATAAATCCAGAAAGAATAGCGGGAATTACCGGACTGCCGATACCGAAAAACAAAAAGGAGATCAGGAAGTTTCTTGGACTGATTGGATATTGTAGATTATGGATAGATGATTATACCCGACAAGTTAAGTTTCTATATGATAAGTTAGGTGAGGAAAATGAAAAAGTGAAGTGGGAATCCAGGGACGAACACCAGTTTAGGAAACTAAAGAACAGTTTGATCACCGCACCTGTACTGGCCCTCCCGTCTATTGACCAACCATTCCATCTCTTCGTAAATGCAGAAAATGGAATTGCGCTGGGGGTACTGACCCAAGAGAGAGGAGGGAAGCGGCAGCCCGTCGCGTTCCTCTCCAAACTCTTGGACCCAGTATCGCGGGGATGGCCAGTATGTATTCAAGCGATTGCAGCAACAGCAGTATTAGTGGAAGAAAGTAGGAAACTGACATTTGGAGGAAACCTGGTAGTATCCACTCCCCATACAGTGCGGACCATACTAACTCAGAAGTCCAGTCGGTGGCTGACGGATTCTAGAATCTTAAAGTATGACGTTATACTTATGGAAAAGGACGATTTGACTATTGTAACGGACAAAAACATGAACCCCTCCCAGTTTTTGTACTCGGCGGGTGCTGAGCAGGAAGGGGAGTTACCAGAACATGACTGTAGTGAGATAATAGAACTCCAGACAAAGAGTAGGGAAGATTTAGAGGAACGACCACTTGAAGAAGGGGAAAGATGGTTTATTGACGGTTCTTCCCGCTGTATAGACGGAAAGAGATATAGTGGGTATGCTATAATAACAGGAGAAGGGTTTGGGGAAGTGGAGACAGGCAGGTTGCCAGGAGGTTGGTCAGCACAATCATGCGAACTGTATGCATTAATAAGGGCACTGGAGCTATTGAAAGGAAAAGAGGGAACTGTGTATACGGACTCCAAGTATGCCTTTGGGGTGGTACACACCTTTGGGAAAATATGGAAGGAGAGAGGGATGATCACAGCCAGAGGAAAAGAGTTGGCTCATGAGCAGTTAATTGAAAAAGCCTTGGAAGCACTACATTTGCCAGAGAGAATAGCGGTGGTCCATGTAGCAGGTCACCAGAGAGGGAATTCGCTGGAAGCTAGAGGGAATAGAGCAGTTGATAGTGCTGCCAAGACAGCTGCAACAGACGGAACGGTAAAAATGCTGTCTCTGATACCGTTGAGAGAGGGAATAGAGAAGATACCTGTATTCTCGCAGGAGGAGGAGGATAAAATGAATGAATTGGGTGCCCGGCGTTCCACGGATGGAAAGTGGTGGACGCCGGACGGAAAACAAATAATTACCAAGGGACTGACGAGGGATTTGATTAAACAACTACATTCGCAGTCGCACTGGGGAGCTCAGGCTTTGTGCGACACGATACTACGGACCTACGCCTGCCGAGGCATTTATACTTTAGCCAAGCAGGCGGTGTCTGGTTGTGTAGTATGCCAAAGGGTGAATAAGAAGGTAATGAGAGCTGTCCCACGAGGAGGACAACAATTGGCCATTAGACCCTTCCAGAGAATACAGGTGGACTTCACAGAACTGCCAAGAGTACAGAAGTGGAAGTATCTTTTAGTTGTAGTGGATCATTTCACCAGGTGGGTAGAGGCATTTCCTACGATGAATGCCACTGCCCAGGCGGTAACTAGGATACTGCTGGAACAAATC
Organism: Raja brachyura; assembly: GCA_963514005.1. Next base: position 31,805,654 of record OY740785.1, on the reverse strand, counting down.
ATCCCACGGTATGGAGTCATTGAATCCATAGATTCTGATCGAGGAACCCATTTTGCTTCCAAAGTGCACCTGTTAATTTGTAGCACCTTGGGAATAAACTGGAAGCTACATACTCCGTGGCACCCCCAGAGTTCTGGGAGAGTGGAACGGATGAATGCTACTCTCAAAATTCAAATAACTAAACTAATGGAAGAGACAGGGCTACCCTGGACTAAATGTTTACCAATTGCTTTATTAAGAATACGAACGGCACCCCGAAAGGATATTGCGGTGTCTCCTTATGAAATGTTGTTCGGACTGCCTTATCTTGGAAAGGTGGAAGGCACACCAACCTTTGAAGGAAGTGATGTGTTCTTGAGGAACTATTTACTGGCAGTGTCTCGTTCCCTTACAGAATTAAAAGCTAAAGGACTATTGGCTCAAAGTCCACCACTCGACTTCCCGATACATGCTGTAAAGGCTGGCGACTGGGTACTGGTCAAGAATTGGAAGGAGGAGAAACTCCAGCCCAGGTGGACCGGCCCATACCTTGTATTACTGACAACCGAGACAGCAGTACGAACAAAAGAAAAAGGGTGGACCCACGCGACCCGGGTTAAAGGGCCCGTTGACCCACCCACTTCTGATAAAGAGGAACAGTGGATGGTGAAGCCGGGGAATAAGCCCCTAACCTTAACTTTTAGGAGAAAATAAATGTATAATTAGCAGTATGTAAGGAGCAGTTGTGGTATTGTTTGCTCTGCATGTAATCATGGTAAAAAGTATTAATAACTGTGATAAATGTTATCATCCTATCAGATACGGAGGGCAGACAACCAGATCATTTACCTATCATTCCCATGTGAATGTTGCTTGCTATAGCCTGAGGACTAGAACTATTTGTGAGGACGGGGGAAAGAAGTATTATATGGTAGAGAATAGGGGATATGTAGGGAGGTTTGGGCATGTTACCTGCCCAAAGGGGAAGAGATGGGTTTGTATGACCAGGATAGGAAAGTTAGGTCTCCCTTTCCAAGTCTTAAGATGGACATTAGACCAAGTGAAGGAGGAAGTAATACAAAGGTTAACGGAAGTAGTAGTCACCAAGCCTCCCCCTCCCCCACCTACTCAGCCTCAATTGCACCAGACAATGTATGAAGAAATAAAGAAGCAGATTGAGATCCCTGAAGGAGGGAAAAACTTGTTTGTGGACTTGGCCCTCCGGATAGCTGGAACCCTGAATGTGACTAACTGTTGGGTCTGTGGCGGACCACTGATGAGCTCACGTTGGCCGTGGAGAGGATCCATTGTTGAAGTATGGGACTTGATGGAGTGGAACCTGACAGTTGGACAGGACCGAGATCCCCAGGCATGGGTCCTGACAGATGCTCCGGTGGGGACTGAGTGTATCTCTAGGCCCTGGGTAAAGGATGCCGTCCTAGTAGGCAGCAGCCCCTGCCAGCACATTGTCACCCAGTGGCCAAATCAGTCCCGAGTGTGGTGGCCAGAAGAGCCTAGATGGTATCCAACTAAGGAGGACGGAGAAAGTGCACTATTTGGATGAAGACTGATGGAATGGAATCGACTGGACTATGGAACTGCACCGGGAACAACCCTTATCAAGGAATTCCGGTGTTGCGAGATATATGGAACAAGGTTACCTCTAGTGGACCAGCCCCTGAAGGACTGTTATGGATATGCGGACACAAGGCATACTCGGTGTTGCCAACAAATTGGAGCGGGACTTGCTTCATTGGACTGGTACAACCGGGATTTTTCCTGTTAAACACTGAAGAAGGGTGGTCGCTAGGAACACCTGTATTTGACGACCTATATCAGAAGAAGAGGAAAATAGACATTGGAGAATGGGAAGATGATGAATGGCCACCTGCAAGAATCATCTCATACTATGGACCAGCCACTTGGGCACAGGATGGATCCTGGGGCTACCGAACCCCGGTATACATGTTAAACCGGATCATAAGACTTCAGGCAGTACTGGAAGTAATTACCAACCAAACTGCGGCGGCACTGGATATGCTGGCAAAGCAGCAGACACAGATGAGAGCAGCAATATACCAGAACCGGTTGGCCCTAGATTACCTCCTGGCAGAAGAAGGAGGGGTATGCGGGAAATTCAACCTCTCTAATTGCTGTCTAAACATCGATGACAATGGACAGGCTGTAATGGACATATCAGAGGGAATCCGGAAATTGGCACATGTTCCAATACAAAAGTGGAATTCGATTATGGGAACCCGATGGTGGGATTCCATCCTCGGGGGAACATGGTGGAGAACAGCGGGACTCGTGCTTCTATGTGCATTGGCTGGGTTGGTCTTTATCCCCTGTTGTATTCCTTGTTTTAGGGAACTTATTATAAGGAGTATAAGTCAGATGCAGGCTGTAGTAGTGCCTATGGGAGAGAAAGGGGCAATACCGAAAATAATGATAATGCGACCAGGGAAGGTCCAGGATCCACAGGAAGAGGAGATTAGGAGGATGCTACTTCAATTCGAATTGAAGGAGCTTAAAATTGAGGTTTAATCAATAGATGCGTAGCAAAAGAAAAAGGGAGGATTGTGAGGGATGAAGTGATTAAACCCCACTATTGTAAGGATTCAGGAGAAGATTCTAACTTGTAAACAGGATTCTAACCAATAGAGGCCAGGCAGGGAGAGGATGTTGACATAGCCGGGAGTAGGTTTATCAGAACTGTCCTTGGGTGAGGATGGATTGCATAGTGTAGCGTAGAAGGAGGGTGATAGATGGGACCCTTGTCAGTAGAGACTAGCTTTAGTTCAGATATAAAAAAACTGAGATAGGTCAGTTGGAGGTGAGAAAACTAGGCCAGGTCAATTGCAACTGGGCATGCTTAATGAAATAAATGAATATTGGTGATACGCCCCTAGCCAAGAAATTGCTCATTACCATGCACATGTATGAACGTGGTATGTATGATGTGGGAGGTACTGGGGGATGTACCTATAGACTGTGCACCTCAGTGCTCTGATTGGGGAGAGCCAGAAGGGGTGGTTATGCCAGCAGAATTGTGTGTATAAAGGTGCTTTACTGTTCTGACTTTGGTGTGTCTCAATTTGGAGAGGCACCCGAATTCTGCAGATTCGCAAATAAACAGGTATTTCTTGTTCCGATGATTTAGTCTCTGAGCAGTGATTGTGAGCACGACATATATCTCACACTGTCATCGAGGGTTTCAAAAACAATCAATCAGAAAAATAAAAATCAGTATTCATAGAAAAGTGTGCGGTTGGCTGCTGCGTTAAAATGTAGTATTTGACATTGAAATGTAACCCCTTAAAGCATCTGACACCACTCGCTAACTGAGCTCAATAAGCGCACAATTCTTTCATTTCTCGGGACTCGGGGACTTGCACAGGACGCGCACGCCGCTTAAAGCCGGCGCTGCGCCATCCGAGTGAACTTCGAAAAGGAATAAGTCTGTGTTCAAATGCATTGCAATTGGCTCTTATTCCAGGTGTTGGATGGTGGATCAAACAGAACAATTCATTATCGTCCCGTCTCTCTGATGTTGTGAACTTCCAGACTGGCAGGTTCGAAGCTGCTTCTTGCGGTGTCCAAACCTGACACCTTATAATGACAATATCCATACTCCCGTGCGAATCAAAAACATGAAGCGCTTAAACCCAGACACATCCACAAACGTTTAAACTCGCCGACTGCATTGACCCCTTCGAGGTGCTTCCCACAGACTCTTGAGTTAAGTGAATCCAGTCCGCTTCACACGGTGAAAGGGGCAGACACCCCGCAGCTAATCTGCAGGGGACAGAAGATGTTATCGCACTGAGCGGCGGACTGGCTTGCGAAGCAAAAAGGGCTATTGAGCCAAAACGAAAGAGGCCGAAGTCAAGCAACGCCATTGTAGTTGGAGATTCCATTGTGAGAGGTACGGACAGGGGTTTCTGAAGGAACAGGCAGGATTCGAGGATGGTGTGCTGCGTCCCTGGTGCCAGGACCCAGGATGTCATGGACAAAGTGCAGAAAATCCTCAAGGGCAAGGTGAACAGCCAGAAGTGCATGTCGGCACAAACGATGTCGGGAAGAAGGGGATGAATATTCTGCAGCGGGACTTTAAGGAGCTTGGAAAAATGCTGAAAAGCAGGATGTCCAGGGTTGTTATCCCCGGTTTGCTTCCAGTTCCTGGTGCTGGCGAGAACAGGAACAGGGAGATATGGGACCTGAATGTGTCGCTGAGGAACTGGTGCAGGGGGCAGGGATTTAGATTCTTAGATCACTGGGATCTGTTTTGGAGTAAGGAGGAACTGTACAAAAGGAACGGATTGCATCTCAACAGGTGAGGGACCAGCATTCTGGCCGGCAGGTTTGCCACTGCTACACGGGTGGTTTTAAACTGAATAAAGGGGGTGGGGGGTCAAATGGGATAGTCAACGATGGAGTTAAAGGGAAAGAGAGTAAAGAAATGTTAATGACCCTAGAATTAACGGGAAAGAAAGCTCACAAAGGGATAAGGGAGTATGGCCAAGTGTAATAGGGATCGATGTGAAAGGTGAGATGCGTAAGGGATTAAAAGTATTGTATATGAATGCACGAAGTATAAGAAGTAAAGTAGATGAGCTTGAAGCTCAGTTAGAGGTTGGTAGATATGACATTGTGGGGATTACTGAGACGTGGCTGCAGGAGGATCGGGCCTGGGAACTTAATATTCAGGGTTATACATCCAATAGAAAGGACAGGCAGGTGGGCAGAGGAGGGGGGGTAGCTCTGCTGGTGAGGGATGGAATTCAGTCCCTTGCGAGGGAAGACATAGGGACTGATGATGTAGAGTCACTGTGGATTGAGTTGAGGAATTGTAAAGGCAAGAAGACACTAATTGGTGTTATTTACAGACCCCCAAATAGTAGCCCGGATGTAGGGTGTAAGTTGCAGCAGGAGTTAGAACTGGCATGTAACAAAGGTAATGCCACTGTGATGATGGGGGATTTCAATATGCAGGTAGACTGGGAAAATCAGGTTTGGTTCAGGACACCAAGAAAGAGAGTTTGTAGAATGCCTCCGGGATGGATTCTTAGAGCAGCTTGTAATGGAGCCGAACAGAGAAAAGGCAATTCTGGATTTAGTGTTGTCCAATGAACCACATATGATAAGAGAACTCGAGGTAAAGGAACCACTTGGAGGTAGTGATCATAATATGATTAGTTTTAATCTGCAATTTGAGAAGGAGAAGGTTAAATCGGAATTGTCAGTGATGCAGTTGAACAAAGTGGACTATGAAGGCATGAGGGGGGAGCTGGCCAAAGTAGACTGGAAAGGGATCCTAGCAGGAATGACGGTGGAACAGCAATGGCAGGAATTTCTGCGCATAATCCGGAAGACACAGGATAATTTCATTCCAAAAAGGAAGAAAGATTCTAAGGGGAGTAGGAGGCAACCGTGGCTGACAAGAGAAGTTAGGAAAAGAATAAAACTAAAAGAAAAGATGTATAACACAGCAAAGAGTAGCCGGAAGCCAGAGGATTGGGAAACTTTCATAGGACAGCAGAAGGAAACAAAACGGGCAATACGGGCTGGAAAGATGAAGTACAAAGGGAAGCTGGCCAGGAATATTAAGAAGGACAGTAAAAGCTTCTTTAGATATGTTTAGGGAAAAAGAGTAGCAAAGTCAAATGTGGGTCCCTTGAAGGCAGACACGGGGGAAATTGTTTTGGGCAACAATGAAATAGCAGAAGGGTTGAATAGGTACTTCGGATCTGTCTTCACTAAGGAAGACACAAACCATCTCCCAGATGTACTGGAGGACAGAGGATATAAGGGGATAGAGGAACTGAAAGAAATTTTCATTAGGCGAGAAATAGTATTTGGTAGGCTAATGGGACTGAAGGATGATAAATCCCCTGGGCCTGATGGTCTGCATCCCAGGGTCCTCAGGGAGGTGGCTCTAGAAATAGTGGATGCATTGGTGATCATTTTACAATGTTCAATAGATTCAGGATCAGTTCCTGTGGATTGGAGGATAGCTAATGTTATCCCACTTTTCAAGAAAGGAGTGAGAGAGAAAACGAGGAATTACAGATCAGTTAGCCTGACTTCGGTGATGGGAAAGATGCTGGAGTCAATTATTAAAGAGGTAATAATGGGGTACTTGGATAGCAGTAAAAGGATTAGTCCAAGTCTGCATGGATTTATGAAAGGGAAATCATGCTTGACTAATCTTCTGGAATTTTTTGAGGATGTGACAAGTAAAATGGATGAAGGGGTGCCAGTGGATGTAGTGTATCTAGACTTTCAGAAAGCCTTTGATAAGGTCCAGCACGGGAGACTGGTGACTAAAATTAGAGCACATGGTATTGGGGGTAGGGTGTTGACATGGATAGAAAATTGGTTGGCAGACCAGAAGCAAAGAGTAGGAGTGAACGGTCCTTTTCAGAATGGCAGGCAGTGGCGAGTGGAGTGCCGCAAGGCTCGGTGTTGGGGCCGCAACTGTTTACCATATATATTAATGATTTGGAAGAGGGAATTAGGAGCAACACTAGCAAGTTTGCAGATGACACAAAGCTGGGTGGCAGTGTGAACTGTGAAGAGGATGTTAGGAGGTTGCAGGGTGACCTGGACAGGTTGAGTGAGTGGGCAGATGTGTGGCAGATGCTGTATAATATAGATAAATGTGAGGTTATCCACTTTGGCGGCAAAAACAAGGGGGCAGATTATTATCTCAATGGAGTTAGGTTAGGTAAGGGGGAGGTGCATCGAGACCTGGGTGTCCTTGTACACCAGTCACTGAAAGTTGGCGTGCAGGTACAGCAGGCAGTGAAGAAAGCTAATGGAATGTTGGCCTTCATAACAAGAGGATTTCAGTACAGGAGTAAAGAGGTTCTTCCGCAGTTGTATAGGGCTCTGGTGAGACCACATCTGGAGTATTGTGTACAGTTTTGGTCTACTAATTTGAGGAAGGACATCCTTGTGATTGAAGCAGTGCAGCGTAGGTTCACGAGATTAATCCCTGGGATGGCGGGACTGTCATATGAGGAAAGATTGAAAAGACTAGGCTTGTATTCACTGGAGTTTAGAAGGATGAAGGGGAATCTTATAGAAACATATAAAATTATAAAAGGACTGGACAAGCTAGATGCAGGAAAAATGTTCTCAATGTTGGGCGAGTCCAGAACCAGGGGTCACAGTCTTAGAATAAAGGGGAGGTCATTTAAGACTGAGGTGAGAAAAAACTTCTTCACCCAGAGAGTTGTGAATTTATGGAATTCCCTGTCACAGAGGGCAGTGGAGGCCAAATCACGGAATGGATTTAAGAGAGAGTTAGATAGAGCTCTTGGGTCTAGTGGAGTCAAGGGATATGGGGAGAAGGCAGGCACAGGTTATGATCACAATGAATGGCGGTGCTGGCTCGAAGGGCCGAATGGCCTCCTCCTGCACCTATTTTCTATATCTATGTCTATGTCTGTCTATTAGGGTTGAAGCAAGATTGCGGGGAAGATAAATGTACCCACGCTGAGCCAAGATGCCTGTGGGGTGAGACAAGATTGCGGAGCAGATAAATGGAAGCAGGTGCTGGAAAGCGCGCTGTAGAAATTGAAAGGTGACTTTGAGGTTTGCGGACGGAGTAAAAATGTAAATAGAATATTACAAGACATTGTCCGTGGAAACCTAACTTTTGTCTTAACAAACTTGTGAGAAGAATATGGAAGTAGTTGATCAGGGAAATCTGATGCTATTGATAGAGGGAGGCCTGAGGAAAATAAACGGGTAGTTTAAGAGGGAAAGATGCAGATAAGAAAGAGCATTGCCGAGGTGATCAAAAAGACCAAAAGACACCGGGAAAGGGTAGGAGATCCCATTGTTCCACCGGGATCACCAGCAGATGTGGTAATAAGGTACAGAGATGACCACTGTCCAGTAAATCTTTATGGTAATCTAGCTGATCAATTAAATGGAGATTGGCAGGATGGGGGAAGCTATAAGCTATCCTACTCATCTCTAAAAAAGAAATGGGTTGGCGAGATGAGAGCGCAATTAATATTTGCCATGCAAGTGTTATTAGTGGTAGTTGGAGTGGTAAGTGTAACTTTAACATTGATGGAAACAATAATGAGATGGACGGGGATGGAGAAAAGACACCAGCCTCTAGAGGAGGAGAAAGGTGTTAAACAGAAAGAGGGAAATGAGGGACCTAAACCTATAATACCAAAGCAAGTGGCAGCAATATGATGATCAGCAGGCTCAAAGAAATGAGTCATTTACTGACTGGTTGGCCCATAGAGGAAAGGAGGCTATAATGAGTGGGGGGCAAGAAAACAGTGATAGAAAGATAGAAACATAGAAAATAGGTGCAGGAGGCCATTCGGCCCTTTGAGCCAGCACCACCATTCATTGTGATCATGGCTGATCGTCCCCTATCAATAACCCGTGCCTGCCTTCTCCCCACTGGCTAAATATGGTTACCAAAGAAAAACCCTAATGGGAGTTATCTAAAGGCCCCCAATCAATAGCCTGGATATAGGGTGCAAGTTGAATCAAGAGTTAAAATTGGCATGTCGTAAAGGTAATGCTACGGTTGTTATGGGAGATTTCAACATGCAGGTAGACTTTGAAAATCAGGTTGGTACTGGACCCCAAGAAAGGGACTTTGTGGAGTGCCTCTGTGATGGATTCTTAGAGCAGCTTGTACTGGAGCCTAGCAGGGAGAAGGCAATTCTGGATTTAGTGTTGTGTAATTAAGCAGATTTGATCATCTGAGGTAAAGGAGCCATTAGGAGGTAGCACCATACTATGATAAGTTTTAATCTACAATTTGAGAAGGAAAAATCGGAAGTGTCAGTATTACAGTTGAACAAAGGGGACTATGGAGCCATGAGGGAGGAGCTGGCCAAATTTGACTGGAAAGATACCCTTGAAGGGATGACAGTGGAACAACAATGGCAGTTATTTCTAGGATTAATACAGAAGGTGCAGGATCAGTTCATTCCAAAGAGGAAGAAAGATTCCACGAGGAGTAAGGGGCAACCGTGGCTGACAAGGGAAGTCAGAGACAGTATACAAATAAAATAGAAGTATCACATCACATTTGGACAGCAGTAACAGGATCTACGAAGGAGAAATCATGCTTGACTAATCTTCTGGACTTTTTTGAGGATGTAACTCGGAAAATGGACAAAGGAGAGCCAATGGATGTAGTGTACCTGGACTTTCAGAAGCATTTGATAAGGTCACACATAGGAGATTAGTGGGCAAAATTAGATCACATGGTATTGGGGGTCAGGTACTGACATGGATAGAAAATTGGTTGGCAGACAAAGAGAAGAGATTAACGGGTCCTAAAGCTGGGTGGCAATGCGAACTGTGAGGAGGATGCTGTGAGGATGCAGGATAACTTGGACAGGCTGGGTGAGTGGGCAGATGCATGGCAGATGCAGTATAATGTGGATAAATGTGAGGTTATCCACTTTGGTGGCAAGAACAAGAACGCAGATTATAACCTGAATCGTGTCAGAAAAGGAGAAATGCAATGAGACCTGGGTGTCCTTGTACATCAGTCACTGAAAGTAAGCATGTGGGTACAGCAGGCAGTGAAGTAAGCTAATGGCATGTTGACCTTCAGAACAAAAGACAATAGACAATAGATGCAGGAGTAGGCCATTCAGCCCTTCGAGACATTCACTGTGATCATGGCTGATCATCCACAATCAGTACCCTGTTCCTGTCTTCTCACCATATCCATTTACTCTGCTATCTTTAAGAGCTCAATCTGACTCTTTTTTAAAACATCCAGAGAATCGAACTCCACTGCATTCTGAGACAGAGAATTCCACAGATTCACAACTGTCTGGGTGAAAAAGTGTTTCCTCATTTCTGTTCTAAATGGCCTACCCCTTATTCTTAAACTGCGGCCCCTGGTTCTGGCCTCCCCCAAAACCAGGAACGTGTTTCCTGCCGATAGGATTTGAGTATAGGGCAAAGAGGTCTTTCTGTAGTTGTACAGGGTCTGGTGAGACCACAACTGGAGTATTTGTGTGCAGTTTTGGTCTCCTAATTTGAGGATGTGGTGGCCGATTTACTGGATGCATTCAAAAGAGAGTTCAATGGAGCTCTTAGGGCTAGCGGAGTCAGCCCTACCATCATTTCCTAAAGGTAGATGTCAGCTTGTGATGGAGACTGTGAGATCTAGAAAGAGAAAGGAGGTGTCGAAGATGGTCCAAGTGAATTTGAGTGCAGGATGGAAATTGGTGGCGAGTTAACATAGAAACATAGAAACATAGAAAATAGGTGCGGGAGAAGGCCATTCGGCCCTACGAGCCAGCACCGCCATTTATTGTGATCATGGCTGATCGTCCCCTATCAATAACCCGTGCCTGCCTTCTCCCCATATCCCTTGACTCCACTAGCCCCTGGAGCTCTATCTAACTCCAAGTTAATGAAGTCCATGAGTTCTGGATGGGTGCAGGAGGTAGCACCGATGCATTTGTCAATGTAACGGAGAAAAAAGGTCAGGGATAGGGCCAGTGCACACCTGGAACTGGGATTGTTCAATGTTATCAAACTGTAGTTGTGTTACTGTAACATAATTACAGGTGTTTAAAGTGGCACGTCAGAATCTATTATCAAAAACTAAGCAGCAGTTGGAGTAAGGATGAGAAATTTGCAAAATGGTGAAGTGCAGAGAATTGTGCTGAATGCTGTCACAGGTGTCAGAAGCACAAAAACTTTGGGGATGCACTGATTTTATTCAAAACAAAGACATAATCCATCCTCCTTGAGTCTTTATCAGAATCATCTGGTGAATGATAACTCCCTCCTCCCCACAATCTTTCACCAGATACGCCTGTAAATACATTCAATTAACATCTCCGAGCAGCTCCATTAACACGGAAGCATTTACGAATCAATCTCCCAAATCAGAGCGTGGATTCTGTGCTGAAAGTGGTCATTTCTTTTGGCTTCTCCAGTGGTAGACAGTGACCCAAGTAGACTGTCATCCCTGCCCTCACTGCAGTATTGCATTTACCACAGCAGAGTTCCTTACAAGGCATTTAAGAAGGCCTCCAGACCAACATCAGCTGCACAACCTTCTTCCTCCAGAGTGAACACAAGGCAAACGTGTGCAGTCCGTTCACATCATCTGACGGAAGGAGAGGAATTGGGAAATCAGGTGATATTCAAGGACAAATAACGGAGACGGCATAAATGTGCAGAATGTGGGAAGTGTTTCATGCGGGAAGGGACTCTCCACTTACACCAGCGGACCCACACTGGAGAGAGGCCGTATAAATGTTCTGACTGCAGGAAGAACATTGCGCAGGCAAGGCACCTCTACCAAACACCAGCAGACCCACACCGGAGAGAAGGTGCACAAATGTTCTGACTGTGGACAGAACTTTGCACAGGCAATTTACCTCCATTTACACCAGTGGACCCACACCGGTGAGAAGCCGTACAACTGTTCAGACTGCAGGATCAGCTTTGCACTGGCAGGGACTCTCCACCAACACCAGCACAAATGTCGTGACTGTGGGAAGAGCTTTTCATATCTCCATCAGCAGAAAGCTCACACCTGCCTTGAAACATGCTCCATGTGCGGGAATGTGTTTAAAGACTCAGCAGCTTTCACTGTTCACCTGACAGCCTGTGTTGAACAGTAACACAGACAAAGGTCACAAGTGTCTTTATTTCCTCTAATGATGTCATTTAATATTGTTTCAATTCTTTCCTTTAGAAATACTTTGAGTAATTATTTATGTTTTCAAACAGTATTAATATTGGCACTCGCTGTATTTCCCACTTTCTGATCATACTTTGTGTGGAGTTTGGGGTATGAGGGATGACAATAGGCAATAGACAATAGGTGCAGGAGTAGGCCAATCGGCCCTTTGAGCCAGCACCGCCACTCAATATGATCATCCTCAATCAATAACCCACCCGTTCCTGCCTTCTCCCCATATCCCCTGACTCCGCTATTTTTAAAAACCCGATTTAGCTCTCTTGAAAGCAGCCAGAGAACCTGCCTCCACCGCCCTCTGAGGCAGAGAAATCCACAGACTCACCACTCTCTGTGAGAAAAAGTGTTCCCTCATCTCCGTTCTAAATGGCTTACTCCTTATTCTTAAACTGTTGCCCCTGGTTCTGGACCCCCCCAACATCAGGAACATGTTTCCTGCCTCTAGCATGTCCAAACCCTTAACAATCGTATATGTTTCAATGAGATCCCCTCTCATCCTAAACTCCAGAGTGTACAAGCCCAGCTGCTCCATTCTCTCAGCCTATGACAGTCCCGCCTTTCCAGAAATTAACCTTGTAAACCTACGCTGCACTCCCTCAATAGCAAGAATGTCCTTCCTCAAATTAGGGGACTAAAACTGTACATAATACTCCAGGTGTGGTCTCACTAGGACTCTGTACAACTGCAGAAGGACCTCTTTGCTCCTATATTTGATTCCTCTTGTGAGAGTAGGGGAAAGGAGACGGAGAGAGAGGTGAGGGAGGGATTGGGGAGGAGGAGAGGGGAAAGAAGAGAGAGGGTGAAGATAAGGGGGAGAGGTTGCTTGGGATGAGGGGAAATAAGTTGCGACTGCAGTTGGGGGCTATGGGCGAGTGGTGGAATATTGCATCGGGGGACCAAGCCTCCTGTGTGACAGGGATCCAATGGATCCCACTTAGTCTAGTCTACTCTATCCAGGCCATTCACTCTACTTCCTTGTGTCTTGTGATAGACTCAAGTGGTGGAGTAACTCACCGGGACAGGCAGCATCTCTGGGGAGAAGGAATCTGTGACGTTTCGGATCTAGACCTGATTTACTCCAGTATTTTATGTCTATCTTTGGTGTAAACCAGCATCTGCAATTCTTTCCGACATTTTGTGTCTTATGGTCCAATTGTTAAAGGTAATTTTGGACAAGGCAAATAATATTTTATATGAAGGCAATAAAATACAGTGATCAATGAACAAAGATTAATTCTGTTCACTTCTGGGCACCATGTTAAAGGAAAGATTTTGTCACACTGGAACGGCTGCAGAGAAGATTTATGAGGATGTTGCCAGGACTCGAGGGGCCAGACCTACTGGGAGAGGTTGAGCAGGCCGGGACTCTATTCCTTGGAGCCCTGGAGGATGAGAGGTGATCTTATAGAGTTGTATAAAATCATAAGAGAAATAGATTGGGTAGATGCACAGAGTCTCTTGCCCAGAGTCAGGGAATCGAGGACCAGAGCACATAGGTTTAAGGTGAAGGTGAAAAATATTTAATAGGAATTTGAGGGGTACCCTTTTCACACAGAAGGTGGTGGGTGTATGGAACAAGCTGCCAAAGCAGGTAGTTGAGGCTGGGACTATCCCAACGATAAAGAAACAGTCGGACAGGTACATGGATAGGGCAGGTTTGGTGCGATCTGAATGAAAGGTGGGACTGGTGTAGATGGGGCATGTTGGCCGGTGTGGGGAAGTTGTGCCGAACACTGTATCACTCAATAACTCTATGAGTACAGATATGCAGATAAAATGCGTAGGAAGGAAAGGCAGATGCTGGTTTAATCCAAAGATAGACACAAAAGGCTGGAGTCATTCAGCGGGTCAGGCAGTATTTCTGGAGAGAAGGAATGGGTGAAGTTTCAGGTCAAGACTCTTCTTCAGACTGAGATTCAGGAGAGAGGGAAACGAGAGATATAGACGGTGATGTGGAGATATATACACTTAGAACAAATGAGTGGGGGGGTGTGGGGGGAGGAGGGTGGCCTGCACTCTGCTCACTCCATGCCTTCAGCTTTCGGCCTCACGCAGCAGATCCCGGTCCCACTCCGGCTTCTGGTTCAACTCAGTACCTTCCCGCTGGTCGCCGCAGAAACAGCCCGTGACCTGCTGACTCACCACGACCCGCTGACTCTCCACAAGCTGTTCATCACACTGCGCCCCTTCAGCTTTTTATTCTCCTTGCCGCTCTATTGACAGCGGGTTCTGTAAGGGGCGATTTTTATGATTGTTAAACCTTCATAACTTTTCTACTATTTCACCGTTCGGAACAAAACTTATTTGACTCGCAGCAGAGGAGGATGGTGAGTAAGGTGGGAAAAATCATAGCACTATGGGGGATCGTTTTTGCGCAAACGTAATTACAACGCAGACCAGAAGTGGTCAAGATGAGAGTTTTAGTAATAGTATGGGTAGAAGATAGGTGCAGGAGTAGGCCATTCAGCCCTTCAAGCCAGCACTACCATTCAATGTGATCATGGCTGATCATCCACAATCAGCACCCCGTTCCTGCCTTCTCCCCATACCCCTTGATCCCGCTAGCCCCAACAGCTCTATCTAACTATCATTTGAAGGCATAGTGAATCGGCCTCCACTGGCTTCTGAAGCAGAGAATTCCACAAATTCACAACTCTGTGTGAAAAAGTTTTTCCTCATCTCAGTTCTAAATGGCCTACCCCTTATTCTTAAACTGTGGCCCCTGGTTCTGGACACCCCCAACATTGGGAATATGCTTCCTGCATCCAGCGTGTCCAATCCCTTACTAGTTTTATATGTTTGTATAAGATTCCCTCTCATCCTTCTAGATTCCAGTCAATACTCCCAGTTCGGTCGTCCCAGGAATTAACCTCAGGAACCTACGCTGCACACTCTCAACAGCAAGGATGTCCTTCCTCAAATTAGGAGACCAAAACTGCACACAACACTCCAGATGTGGTGTCACCAGGGCCCTGTACAACTGCAGAAGGACCTCTTTGCTGTTATATTCAACTCCTCTGGTAATGAACGCCAATATGTAATTAGCTTTCTTCACTGCCTGTTGTACCCGCATGCTTACTTTCAGTGACTGATGTACTAGGACACTCAGGTCTCGTTGTACTTCCCCTTTTCCCAACCTGACACCATTCAGATAATAATCTGCCTTCCTATTCTTGCCACCAAAGTGGATAACTTCACATTTATTCACATTATACTGCATTTGCCATGCACTGCCCACTCATCCAACCTGTGCAAGTCACCCTGCATCCTCATAGCATCCTCTTCACAGTTCACACTGCCACCCAGCTTTGTGTCATCCACAAATTTGCTAATGTTACTTTGAATCCCTTCATCCAAATCATTGATGTATATTGTAAATAGCTGCGGTCCCAGCACCGAGCCTTGCGGTACCCCACTAGTCACTGCCTGCCATTCTGAAAGTGCCCCATTAATTGTGTTATCAATTTAATTTAATCAAGACATTTTGTTTCCTGTCTGCCAACCAATTTTTATCCATGTCAGCACTCTACCCCCAATAACATGTGCTCTAATTTTGCCCACTAATCTCCTGTGTGGGACCTTATCAAAGGTTTTCTGAAAGTCCAGGTACATTACATCCACTGGCTCTCCCTTGTCCATTTTCCTAGTTACATCCTCAAAAAATTCCAGAAGAGTTGTCAAGCATGATTTCCCCTTCATAAATCCATGATGACTCGGACCGATCCTTTTACTGCTATCCAAATGTGCCGCTATTACATCTTTGATAATCGACCCCAGCATCTTCCCCGACACGATGATGTGGAGAGATAAAGAACAATGAATAAAGGATATGCAAACAAGTAACGATGGTAAAGGAAATAGGCCACTGTTGGCTGTTTGTTGGGTGAAAAGTTTGAGAAGCTGGTGTGACTTGGGTGGGGGAGGGATAGTGAGCGAGGGAATGCCGGGGCTACATGAAGTGAGAAAAATCAATATTCGTACCACTGTGCTGGAAGCTGCCCAAGCAAAATATGAGATGCTGTTCCTCCAATTTGCATTCAGCCTCTCTGACAATGGAGGAGACTGAGGACAGAAGGGTCTGTGTAGGGATGAGAGAGGGAATTAAAGTGTTTGGCACCAGGAGATCAGGTAGGTTCAGGCAAACTGAGCATAGGTGATCAGCGAAAGGATCGCCCAGTCTACGTTTGGTCTTGCCGATGTACAACAGCCCACATCTTAAACAACGGAAACAGTAGATGAGGTTGAAGGAGGTGCAAGTGAACCTCTGCCTCACCTGAAATGACTGTCGGGGTCCTTGGACAGAGTCGAGGGGGGAGGTACAGGGATACATGTTACGTCTTCTGCGATTGCAGGGGGAGGGACCTGGGCTGGGGTGGTTTGGATGGGAAGGAACGAGTTAACCTGGGAGTTGCGGAGGGAACGGTCTCGGGAAATTAAGAGAGCAAAACTGCACACAATAAGACACAAAAAGCTGGAGTAACTCAGCTTTCCAAGAAGGTTTTTAAGTTTTTATAGATATGTGAAGAGAAAGAGATTAGTTAAAACAAATGTAGGTCCCTTGCAGTCAGACACAGGTGAATTGATCATGGGGAACAAGGACATGGCAGACCAATTGAATAACTACTTTGGTTCTGTCTTCACTAAGGAAGACGTAAATAATCTGCCGGAAATAGCAGGGGACCGGGGGTCAAATAAGATGGAGGAACTGAGTGAAATCCAGGTTAGCCGGGAAGTGGTGTTGGGTAAATTGAACGGATTAAAGGCCGATAAATCCCCAGGGCCAGATAGTCTGCATCCCAGAGTACTCAAGGAAGTAGCCACAGAAATAGTGGATGCATTAGTGATAATCTTTCAAAACTCCTTTGATTCTGGAGTAGTTTCTGAGGATTGGAAAAAAGGAGGGAGAGAGAAAACAGGGAATTATAGACCAGTTAGTCTAACATCAGTAGTGGGGAAACTGCTAGAGTCAGTTATTAAAGATGGGATAGCAGCAGATTTGGAAATTGATGAAATCATTGGACAAAGTCAGCATGGATTTACGAAAGGTAAATCATGACTGACTAATCTTATAGAATTTTTCGAGGATGAAACTAGTAGAGTGGATAAGGGAGAACCAGTGGATATGTTATATCTAGACTTTCAGAAGACTTTCGACAAGGTCCCACATAAGAGATTAGCATACAAACTTAAAGCACACGGTATTGGGTGTTCAGTATTGATGTGGATAGAGAACTGGCTGGCAGACAGGAAGCAAAGAGTAGGAGTAAACGGGTCCTTTTCAGAATGGCAGGCAGTGACTAGTGGGGTACCGCAAGGCTCAGTGCTGGGACCCCAGCTATTTACAATATATATTAATGATTTGGACGAGGGAATTGAATGCAACATCTCCAAGTTTGCGGATGACACTAAGCTAGGGGGTAGTGTTAGGTGTGAGGAGAATGCTAGGAGGCTGCAAGGTGACTTGGATAGGTTGGGTGAGTGGGCAAATGCATGGCAGATGCAGTATAATGTGGATAAATGTTAGTTTATCCACTTTGGTGGCAAAAACAGGAGGGTAGACTATTATCTGAATGGTGGCAGATTAGGAAAAGGGGAGATGCAACGAGACCTGGGTGTCATGGTACACCAATCATTGAAAATAGGCATGCAGGTGCAGCAGGCAGTGAAGAAAGCAAATGGTATGTTAACTATATAACCATATAACCCTATAACAATTACAGCATGGAAACAGGCCTTCTCGGCCCTTCCAGTCCATGCTGACCATTTATTTTCCCCTAGTCCCATCTTAGTCCCATGACTGTTGGCATTCATAGTGAAAGGATTTGAGTATAGGAGCAGGAAGGTTCTACTGCAGTTGTACAGGGTTTTGGTGAGACCACACCTGGAGTATTGCGTACAGTTTTGGTCTCCAAATCTGAGGAAAGACATTCTTGCCATAGAGGGGGTACAGAGAAGGTTCACCAGACCGATTCCTGGGATGTCAGGACTTTCAAATGAGGAAAGACTGGATAGACTCGGCTTGGACTTGCTAGAATTTAGAAGCCTGAGGAGGGATCTTATAGAAACTTACAAAATTCAAAGGAGTTGGGCAGGCTAGATGCAGGAAGATTGTTCCCGATGTTGGGGAGGTCCAGAACAAGGGGTCACAGTCTAAGGATAAGGGGGAATTCCTTTATGACCGAGAGGACAAAAACATTTTTCACACAGAGAGTGGTGAGTCTCTGGAATTCTCTGCCACAGAAGGTAGTTGAGGCCAGTTCATTGGCTATATTTAAGAGGGAGTTAGATGTGGCCCTTGATTGTTAAAGGGATCAGGGGGTATGGAGAGAAGGCAGGTACAGGATACTGAGTTGAATGATCAGCCGTGATCGTATTGAATGGCGGTGCAGGCTTGAAGGGCCGAATGGCCTACTCCTGCACCTATTTTCTATGTTTCTATGTTTCTGAGGTTCTCGACCTGAAACGTCACCCGCTCCCTTTCTATCTAGAAATTCTGCCTGTCCCGCTGAGTTACTCGCGGACTGCAATTAATGGGTGCCGTACTTTTTAGTCAACTTGAAGACACTGATGTCCTTGGTCCTTA
Source organism: Raja brachyura (assembly GCA_963514005.1). The sequence continues at coordinate 31,787,367 of OY740785.1, read as the reverse complement.
CATCATTCCAAGATCTTGGAATTGAAATACTGGGGGATAATTTCCTGGTGAAAACTTAGTCCGCCCACGTTGGCGCTGACGTTACAACTGAAGTTGGGAGGTCAAGTTGCAGATGTTTTAAACGTTGGTGAGGCCGCAGTTAGCGTATTGTGTTCAGTTCTGTGCACCATGTTATAGGAGAGATATTGTCAAGCTTGAAAGGGTTCAGAGAAGATTTATGATGATGTTACCAGGATTAGAGGGTGTGAGCTATAGCATGAGGTTGAGTAGGCTGGTTCTCTATTCCTTGGAGAGCAGGATATTATAGAGGTGTACAAAATCATGAGAGCAATAGATCAGGTGGATGCACATAGTCTCTTGCCCAGAGTAGGGGAATCAAGGACCAGAAGACCTAGGTTCAAGGCGAAGGGGTAAATATTTAATAGGAATCGGAGGGGTAACATTTTCACACAGAGGGTGGTGGGTGTATGGAACGAACTGCCAGACAAGGTAGTTGAGGATGGGACTATCCCATCGTTTAAGTTACAGTTAGACAGGTCCATGGATAGGACAGGTTTGGAGGGATATGGGCCAAACACGGGCAGGTGAGACTAGTGCAGATGGGGCACGTTGGTCAGTGTGGGCCAGTTGGGCCGAAGGGCCTGTTTCCACAGTGTGTCACTCTATGACTCTAGATAGTCTGGAATTACCAAGTGTTTATTGAGTTCTGCAAATATTAGTAACCCAGACATCCACTAACTTTCGTTTTCTTTTACTGTAATCAACAATTTACATTTCATTTACAGATGATAAAGCAGTAACACACATTGCTGTGTGAATGAACAGTTTGAACAATGCTGCTGTTGTCACCGTAGCATGAGCGAAGGCCGATGATGATAAAGCATATCTGAGATCCTGCAGGTCCAGCTGCAGTTCCCCTGTCCCCCACTGGGAGTAGGGGGGCAACACCGGATATTCGGCATCAGCAGCAAAGATACTAGAGCGGAGCAAGATGGTCCACTCCTGCAAAATCCAATGGACTGGCGCAGCGGAGCGTAACTTCCGCCATTTCAGTAAACCCGACCCGACTTCAGTTATAACCATATAACATATAACCATATAACAATTACAGCACGGAAACAGGCCTTCTCGGCCCTTCCAGTCCGTGCCGACCATTTATTTTCCCCTAGTCCCATCTACCTGCACTCAGACCATACCCCTCCATTCCCTTCCCGTCCATATACCTATCCACTTTACTTTTAAATGTTAAAATCGATCCTGCCTCCACCACTTCTGCTGGAAGCTCATTCCACACAGCCACCACTCTCTGAGTAAAGTAGTTCACCCTCATGTTACCCCTAAACTTCTGTCCTTTAATTCTCATGTCATGCCTTCTTGTTTGAATCTTCCCTACCCTCAATGGGAAAAGCTTATCCACGTCAACTCTGTCTATCCCTTTCATCGTTTTAAAGACCTCAATCAAGTCCCCCCTTAACCTTCTGCGCTCCAAAGAATAAAGACCTAACTTGTTCAACCTTTCTCTGTAACTTAGTTGCTGGAACCCAGGCAACATTCCAGTAAATCTCCTCTGTACTCTCTCGTGGTGTAATCAGCATTGCTGGGGAACATTTTGTGTGTTATTAAATGTTTTAAATGTTTTTTAAACGTTCTTTTTAAGTGGCTCATGTCCTGTGTTTGAGGTGATTTTTGTATTAAACCTGCACTCTGTAATTCATCTAATCCCATTGGTCACAACTGCTTGTATCGTTGATCAGCAGCAGCGCCACATATCCGGGTCACGTGACAGCAGGCAGGGCCGCCTCTGACATCACAGCCATCCTGCTCGGCACGGCAACCATTGGGGTTTAAACCGGAGCGCGGCTGTTTAAAGGGGAGCGCGGCTGTTTAAAGGGGAGGGCGGAGAATCGGCCAACAATATTCCGGTCCCCAGGGCGGTGATGTTCACACACCGAGATGTTCACAGTTCCACTCTCAGCCCGGGTCTGGGTTCCTGCAGCGACCTCAGTTCCTTCTCCCCGGTCGGACTGAACTTATTCCCCTCCAGCCTGAAACATGTCCAGGAATAAAGAGAAAATAAACAGATTACACAACAATGTCAATTACAGGGACTGGAGTTAATATTTCAACAACACTTACTGAACAAAATCACAGGAGAAAGAAGCCCCTGATATTTTATCACATTAAACATTAACACAACCACTCACCCGATCCGTTCCAGACTCGGGAGGGTCAGTATGAGGCGGCGGAGAGCGGGGACAGATCGGTCTGTGAAGGAATTGCCCCTCAGCTCCAGCTCCGTCAGTGAGGGGTTTGCACTGAGAGCGGAGACGAGATCCTCGGCTCCAGAATCTGTGAGACCGACATAGTACAGCCTGTAGATGAGAGAGAGTGAGGGTGAGGGACACAGAGAGACAGGAGACGGTGCAAATCCCCAGTGTTTATCAGTGATACAATTACTGATCATATTAATGTTTAGTGTCTGACACCCAGTGAGTGTAAACACAATCTCTCACAGTCTGGGACTTACCCCAGTGTCTGTATTTTACAGCCCGGGTTCCCCAGAGCCGCAACCACCAGTTTCACTCCGGAATCTCCCAGGCTGTTAGCACCCAGCCTCAGCTCCGTCAGTGAGCAGTTTGTATTGAGAGCGGAGGCGAGATCCTCGGCTCCAGAATCTGTGAGACCAACTCTGTTCAGCCTATAGATGAGAGAGAGCAAGGGTGAGGGACACAGAGAGACCGGAGACTGACCCAATCCCCAGTGTGTATCAGTGATGCAGTTAGTGATCATATTAATGTTCAGTGTCATACACCCAGTGATGTAAAAAACACAATCTCTCTCAGTCTGGGACTTACCACAGAGTCTGTATTTTACAGCCCGGGTTCCTCAGAGCCGCAGACACCAGTTTCACTCCAGAATCTCCCAGTTTATTATCGTTCAGGTTCAGTTCCGTCAGTGAGGGGTTTGTATTGAGAGCGGAGGCGAGATCCTTCGCTCCAGAATCTGTGAGACTGACATTGTCCAGCCTGGAGATAAGAGAGAATGAGGGTGAGAGACAGGAGACTATAGTGCAAATCCCTAGTGTTTATCAGTGACACAATTACTGATCAGATTAATGTTCAGTGTCTGACACCCAGTGACTGTAAACACAATCTCTCACAGTCTGGGACTTACCACAGTCTCAGTATTTTACAGTCCGGGTTCCTCAGAGCCGCAGACACCAGTTTCACTCCGGAATCTCCCAGGTCGTTGAACCCCAGTCTAAACACAAACAGACAGATTAAGAAACAAACTGATCTGTAGATCAAACAGTATTGCGGATTTGATCCGTGTCTGGTTTTGCTGCTGATGACCTGATCTATAATCCATGTCATGTTTCCCACACCACTGCCACGCCATGCATGCAGGCAGCCATGTTGTGTTTTAGTTTGAACTTACGATTCGGAGCCTACAGTATTCATCTCGATGGTCTCTGTCTATATGCAGATTAAAGTACTTGTTATGATATATAATGACTCTGTATCATCAGTACTTTGCACAAATACAAACCCCGGGGCTTAGATAACTTCTCCCAAACCGATATTTCTGGAAGCACATTATTGAATAAATCTCTGTCGTTGTGGACTTCCCTGTGCAGAGAACGGCTGCAACACACCTGACCCGGGGAGGGGGGCACGGAGTCGACCACCGGGGACACGGGGGAGGGGGGCACGGAGTCGACCACCGGGGACACGGGGGAGGGGGGCACGGAGTCGATCACCGGTGATGTGGGGGAGGGGGGGACGGAGTCGACCACTGGTAACACGGGGGAGGGGGGGATGGAGTCGACCACCGGGGACACGGGGGAGGGGGGGATGGAGTCGATCACCGGTGACCCGGGAAGAAATGAGGGAGTGAGACAGCAGGGAATTATAGACCCTTTAGCATTGTGGGGGGGAAGATGCTGGGCTCAATTATAAAAGATGAAATAGTGGCACATTTGGATATCAGTAACAGGATCGGTCCGAGTCAGCATGGATTTACAAAGGGGAATCATGCTTGACTAATCTTCTGGAATTTCTGGTCTCCAAATCAGAGGAAGGACATTATTGCCATAGAGGAAGTGCAGAGAAGGATCACCAGACTGATTCCTGGGATGTCAGGACTGTCTTATGAACAAGGACTGCATAGACTCGGTTTATACTCTCTAGAATTTAGGAGATTGAGAGGGGATCTTATAGAAACTTACAAAATTCTTAAGGGGTTGGACAGGCTAGATGCAGGAAGATTGTTCCCAATGTTGGGGAGGTCCAGGACAAGGGGTCACAGTTTAAGGATAAGGGGGAAATCCTTTAGGACCGAGATGAGAAGGACTTTTTTCACACAGAGAGCGGTGGGTCTCTGGAACTCTCTGCCACAGAGGGTAGTTGAGGCCAGTTCATTGGCTATATTTAAGAGGGAGTTAGATGTGGCCCTAGTGGCTAAGGGGATCAGAGGGTATGGAGAGAAGGCAGGTACGGGATACTGAGTTGGATGATCAGCCATGATCATATTGAATGGTGGTGCAGGCTCGAAGGGCCGAATGGCCTACTCCTGCACCTAATTTCTATGTTTCTATGATGTAACTAGTAAAATGGACAAGGGAGAGCCAGTGGATGTGGTGTACCTGGACTTTCAGAAAGCTGTTGATAAGGTCCCACATAGGAGATTAGTGGGCAAAATTAGAGCACATGGTATTGGGGGCAGAGTATTGACATGGATAGAAAGAGTAGGGATTAACAGTCCCTTTCAGAATGGCAGGCAGTGACTAGTGGGGTGCCGCAAGGCTCAGTGCTGGGATCGCAACTATTCACAATACATATCAATGATTTAGATGAAGAAATTAAAAGTACATTAGCAAATTTGCAGATGACACAAATCTGTGTGGCTGTGCGAACTGTGGAGAGGATGCTATGAAGGTGCAGGGTGACTTGGACAAGTTGGGTGAGTGGGCAGATGCAGTATAATGTGGATAAATGTGAGGTTATCCACTTTGTTGGCAAGAACAAGGCGATAGATTACTATCTGAATGGTGTCAGATTAGGAAAAGGGGAAGTAGGGGGTCTGGGGGTCCTTATTCATCAGTCTATGAAAGTAAGCATGCAGGTACAGCAGGCAGTGAAGAAAGCAAATGACATGTTGGCCAAAGAGGATTTGAGAAGATGAGTAAAGAGGTCCTTCTGCAGTTGTACAGGACCCCGGTGAGACCACACCTGGAGTATTGTCTGCAGTTTTGGTCTCCTAATTTGAGGGACATTCTTGCTTTTGAGAGAGTGCAGTGGAGGTTCACAACGTTAATTTCCGGGATAGCGGGACTCTCATATGATGAAAGAATGGAATGATTGCGCTTGTATGCACTGGAATTTAGAAGGATGAGATGGTATCTTATGGAAACATAAAATTATTAAGGGATTGGTCATGCTAGATGCAGGAAACATGTACCCGATGTGGGGGGAGTCCAGAACCAGGGCCACAGTTTAATAATAAGGGGTAGGCCATTTAGAACTGAGATGAGGAAAAACGTTTTCACCCAGAGAGTTATGAATCTGCAGAATACTCTGCCTCAAAGGTCAGTGGAGGCCGACTCACTGGATGCATTCTAAAAAGAGTTAGATAGAGCTCTTAGGGCTAGTGGAGTCAGGGGATATGGGGAGAAGGCAGGAACGAGGTACTGATTGTGGATGATCAGCCATAATCACATTGAATGGCGGTGCTGGCTTGAAGGGCCGAATGGCTGACTCCGGCACATATTTTCTATGTATCTATATATCTAGGGGGCGACGGAGTCGACCACCGGTGACCCAGGGGAGGGCGGGGGACGAAGTCGACCAATGGTCATCCGGGGGAGTGCGGGGGACGGAGTTGACCACCGCCATCTTGGGGAGGGGGGCAGCAGAATCGACCACCGGTGACCCAGGGGAGTGTAAAATAAGAGGGACGCAATGGACAATAACTGGCCGGCCCAATAGAAGGGGTGCAGGACGGAAGAACAAAATAATGAAACAATTTTACAGTTCAGTGTTAGCGTTAAACGGATAGTTACCCCAAGTGCTGACACTTGTGCAGAGCCGGTCCCAGCCGCTGGAGACCTTCACACTGAATGCGGCATTTCCACAGATCGAGGTATTTGATTGTATCACAGTGCCCAATGACATGAGACAGGACCGCACAGTCAATCGGGTTCAGTCCCAGTCCATTGAATGAAAGTGTTTCCACAGATCCCAGTGTCTCCTTAGCCAGTACAGGATTCTGAGACTCAAACAGGTAGTGCATCGTGTTCAGGAGGCTCCTTTTACCAAACGCACTTCCTGCATTTTTCATCTGGCGTTTAACTTCTTCCTTTATCCAGTCAATCACTCGACAGATTGTTTCATTAGGAAATGAACCCAGAAATTCCTCCAGGACCCAAGCTGCCCGTGGGGAGGCGAGACCAGCGACAAACCGGAGAAATACTTCAAATCGCCCGTCTGTCGTGCTGTGGATTTCAGACAAGAGTTTCACGATATTCCTGGGATCTACAGTCAGGAATTGTGCGAGTGCGGCTACAAACTCTTGGATGGTGAGGTGCGGGAAGGTGTACACCACGCTCCGGGCTGAATCCTCTCTCTCTAAAAGTTCCATCAGGAACCCGGACAGGAACTGGGAAGGCTGCAGGTTGTATTTGATCAAATCTCCATCTGTGAACACAATCTTCTTCTCGGCCACTCCAGTGAAGGCCATCTGACCAACCCTCAGTAACACCTCACGGAGGCTCTCAATCTCACGGCCGTGGTTTTTCAGGATGTTGTAAATAAAGTAGCAATATAGTTGGGTGATGGTCTTGGGAACTCGCTGCGGGTCCCGTTGTGTTTGTGTGAAGAAGGGGCCCAGTGTCAGGCCGAGGATCCAGCAGTAGGAGGGGTTGTAGCTCATGGTGTACAGGATCTCGTTCTCCTTCACATGTTTGAAAACAGCTGCTGCCACCGACTGATCTTCAAAATACCTGGTGAAATATTCCTTCCGTTCCTCACCAACAAATCCCAGGATTTCAGCCCAGAGATTGATCTCTGCTTTTTCCAGTAAATGTAATGCAGTGGGGCGGGTGGTCACTAGCACTGAACACCCTGGGAGCAGCTTGTGCTGGATTAAACTGTACACAATGTCAGACACTTTGCACCGGGATTCAGGATCTGGGCACTGGTGCTGAGGTTCTGTGCCTCTCCGACTGTCAGCAAAATCGATTCTGCCCTTGAATTCATCCAAACCGTCAAATATAAACAGCAATCCCTCTGGGTTCTTCCAGACCTCTCCCAGGATATTCCCAAAGTATGGATACTGATCCAGAATCAGTTCCCTCAGGGTTATTTGGCAGTCAATTGTGTTTAAATCCCGGAATTTGAAACTGAAGACAAACTGGAAGTGTCGGTATATTTTCCCCATGGCCCAGTCATGAACAATCTTTTGCACCATTGTTGTTTTTCCGATCCCCGGGACTCCGGCCACAGCTGCTGAATTCCCAAAATTGTGCCCAAACCAAAATCTCTTAATTTCCTTGAGGAAACTCTTCTGGAATAATTGATCAGTCCTGATTTTTTCCAGTTCTCCCCGGAGACATTCCTTTCTCCATTCCTCATGGTCCCGACCTCTTGCCAGCAGCTCATGTTCCACCATTCTCCGATGACGAACAGTGGAGATGATTGTGAGCTCAGCGTATCGATCAAGCAGCAGGAAAACCTTCACCTTCTCCTTCATCAGGATGGTGTTGACGCTCAGTGTTTCAGCCTGTGCACGCAGAGTCTCCTTGTGTTTCTGTTGAACATCTATGGGCATAGAGACAGCATGTCTGTATCTATTCTGGTGAAGGTGGAACAGCCAACATGTGTTCAGCAAAAATCGTAGGGGGTAGACAAAATGCTGGAGAAACTCAGCGGGTGAGGCAGCATCCATGGAGCAAAGGAAATAGGCAACGTTTCGGGTCGAGACCCTTCTTCAGACTGGTGTGACGGTGTGGGGGGGGGGGGGGAGGGGGGCGGGAAGAAGAAAGGAAGAGGAGGAGCCAGTGGGCTGAGGGAGAACTGAGAAGGGGAGGAGAAAGTAGGGACTACCTGAAATTAGAGAAGTCAATGTTCATGCTGCTGGGGTGCAAACTACCCCAGCGAAATATGAGGTGCTGCTCCTCCAATTTACTCTGGCCATGGAGGAGGCCAAGGACAGAAAGGTGGGATTCGGAATGGGAGGGGGAGTTGAAGTGCTGAGCCACTGGGAGATCAGGTTGGTTAATGCGGACCGAGCGAAGGTGTTCTGCGAAGCGATCGCCAAGCCTACACTTGGTCTCACCGATATAGATCAGCTGACATTTAGAGTAGCGGATGCAATAGATGAGTTTGGAGGAGGTGCAGGTGAACCTCTGCCGCACCTGGAAAGACTGATTAGGTCCTTGAATGGAGTCAAGGGGGGAGGTAAAGTGACAAGTGTAGCATCTCTTGCGGTTGCAAGGGAAAGTGCCAGGAGAGGGGGTGGTTCGGGTGGGAAGAGATGAATTGACCAGGGAGTTACGGAGGGAGCGGTCTCTGAGGAAAGCCAACAGGGGAGGAATGGGAAGATGTGGCGAGTGGTGGGGTCATGTTGGAGGTGGTGAAAATGTTGGAGGATTATTTGTTGTATGTGACGGCCGGTCCTCCCTACTCCCCATCCCATTCCGAATCCGACCTTTCTGTCCTGGGCCTTCTCCATGGCCATAGTCAGGATAAATTGGAGGAGCAGCACCTCATATTTCGCTTGGGCAGTTTACATCACAGCGGCATGAACATTGACTTCTCTAATTTCAGATAGTCCCTACATTCTCCTCCCCTTATCAGCTCTCCCTCAGCCCACTGGCTCCTCCTCTTCCTTTCTTCTTCCCGCCCCCCTCCAACCCCCCCCCCCCCCCCACACCCTCACACCAGTCTGAAGAAGGGTCTCGACCCGAAACGTTGCCTATATCCTTCGCTCCGTAGATGCTGCCTCACCCACTGAGTTTCTCCAGCATTTTTGTCTACCCTCAATTTTCCAGCATCTGTAGTTTCTTCTTAAAAATCGTAAGGGGATGTTTTTAACTGAACCTTGAAAACTTTTTTAACTGATTTCAGTTAAATCATTTAAACTGATTTAACTGAAAAACAGAGGTAGAGGTGGCAAATGAACATTGGCCGGGAAACATTGCAACATCCCACATCTAACTCTGAATGTTTGCTTCAGGCTACAATGGCCGCGTTATTATAGAGTGAAGACTGTTTCACGGAGCACCAAGTCCACGCCCTAGTCTGGATCGTGGCTACGGGGCCTGAATATGTGCACTTGCCTTCACTGATCAACTGAACTAGGAAACTGCGGAAGGTAACAGTTGACGGGATCAATTACAATTTGTTGGACTTCGTATGAATTAGTTTAATGTATTTTTACTTTAGTTTACAGGAAACAGGCCATTCGCCCAACCAATTTTCCTTTTTTCGCACTATGGACCATTTGCCACAAACTAATTAACATATAAACTGCACGTCTTAATGTCCTGTCCCACAATGCGAGTTTACCCAAGAGCTCTCCCGAGTTAAAAAAAAATCAAACTCGTGGTATTCTACGAACTCGTACGACCTTCCACGAGTACGTTCACGAGCCCCCTACGAGCTCCTACGCGTAAAAAGTAACAATTTTTTCATCACGAGTATTTTTTTACTCGTGGACATTTATCACAGTGTTGAAAAAACTTCACGAGTAAAAAAATACTCGTGATGAAAAATTATTTTACGTTTTTACTCGTAGGAGCTCGTGAACATACTCGTGGAAGGTCGCAGGAGTTCGTAGAATACCACAAGTTTGATTTTTTTGTAACTCGGGAGAGCTCTTGAGTAAACTCTCATCGTGGGACAGGGGCTTTAGGAATTTTGCAGGAAACCGGAGCACCCGGAGAAAACCCACGCGGTCACAGGGAGAAGGTACAAACTCCACAAAGACAGCACGCGTAGTTAGGATCTGGCGCTGTAAGGCAGCAACTCTCCCCCACTGTAACACCAGATGATGATACTCACCTCGGATAGTCTGATTGTGAGAAGGCACCTTCTGAATGGACCTATTCTAACCAACAGCTCATGACATTTCATGGTTCCCTAGTCCATTTCCAGGAATATCTGGACTGGATACAGGATTGGACTCATTGTATTTGCTCCGTGTGTTCCAACAACAAGGCCCCGTGACATTCACCACCGCCCAACCCCCCACAGCTCATTGTCCATGCTGGTCTAATTCTGTCTTCATCTCCTAATGTACTTTTGGGCCATTATCCAGTCCGTGTCCACCACACCATCATGTAAATATTATATCCACAACCCAACTATTCAATTCTATTCACTTTACCACCTTGCTGCATGGTCTCCTGCCCATCCATATAGATCACTGTTCTCAGGACAGAGCCAGCGCCATTGAACACAATCTCTTTCCTTCTCTAGGCTGTGCCCGTTTTGGCTCTACAAACCCCCATCACATCCCTACTCCGCATCACTGCAGCCTGCTCTATTTGTAGCAACGTAGGTAATTCTGAGGAACTCAAAGCAAGTCCGGGTTCTGCTGTAGATCTTCACATTGCAACACTTCCAGTGCTGCAGTTGGAGGTTCCGATTTTTCTGCTCCAAATCATGTCTGACAAATCTGATAGAATTTTTCGAGGATGTAACTAGTAGAGTGGATAAGGGAGAACCAGTGGATGTGTTATATCTAGACTTTCAGAAGGCTTTCGACAAGGTCCCGCATAAGAGATTAGCATACAAACTTAAAGCACACGGTATTGGGGGTTTAGTATTGATGTGGATAGAGAACTGGCTAGCAGACAGGAGGCAAAGGGTAGGAGTAAACGGGTCCTTTTCAGAATGGCAGGCAATGACTAGTGGGGTGCCGCAAGGCTCAGTGCTGGGACCCCAGCTATTTACAATATATATTAATGATTTGGACGAGGGAATTCAATGCAACATCTCCAAATTTGCAGATGATACCAAGCTGGGGGGTATAGTTAGGTGTGAGGAGGATGCTTGGAGGCTGCAGGGTGATTTGGATAGGCTGAGTGAATGGGCAGATGCATGGCAGATGCAGTACAATGTGGATAAATGTGAGGTTATCCACTTTGGTGGCAAAAACATGAGGGTAGACTATTATCTGAATGGTGGCAGATTAGGTAAGGGGGAGATGCAACGAGACCTGGGTGTCATGGTACACCAGTCATTGAAAGTAGGCATGCAGGTGCAGCAGGCAGTGAAGAAAGCAAATGGTATGTTAGCATTCATAGCGAAAGGATTTGAGTATAGGAGCAGGGAGGTTCTACTGCAGTTGTACAGGGTTTTGGTGAGGCCACACCTGGAGTACTGCGTACAGTTTTGGTCTCCAAATCTGAGGAAAGACATCCTTGCCATAGAGGGGGTACAGAGAAGATTCACCAGACTGATTCCTGGGATGTCAGGACTTTCATATGAGGAAAGATTGGATAGACTCGGTTTGTACTCGATGGAATTTAGAAGATTGAGGGGGGATCTTATAGAAACCTACAAAATTCTTAAGGGGTTGGACAAGCTAGATGCTGGAAGATTGTTCCCGATGTTGGGGGAGTCCAGAACAAGGGGTCACAGTCTAAGGATAAGGGGGAATTCCTTTAGGACCGAAATGAGGAAAACATTCTTTACACAGAGAGTGGTGAGTCTCTGGAATTCTCTGCCACAGAAGGTAGTTGAGGCCAGTTCATTGGCTATATTTAAGAGGGCGTTAGATGTGGCACTTGTGGCTAAAGGGATCAGGGGGTATGGAGAGAAGGCAGGTACGGGATACTGAGTTGGATGATCAGCCATGATCACATTGAATGGCGGTGCAGGCTCGAAGGGCCGAATGGCCTACTCCTGCACCTATTTTCTATGTTTTCTATGTTTCCTCCAGTTGAGTAAGTTTAGGGAATTCTCGGGATTCTCCGGCAGCGCTGCCGAGAGTGGAATTAGGTGACTTGCTGAGTGACAGACAGCAGCCCGTCGCTGGATTCCCCGTGGAGGAGTCTGAGTAAACATTGTGACTCCACAAAACGACCGAGGATTGTGGCAAAAACAAATAGTTCCCCTTCCGTCCACCAGAGCCAGCAAGGAAGGCCCACCGCCCAAATTCTGACAGATTCTGATCAGGCAGCTGAAGGCAGACATTCAGTTTCAGAGTGAAAGACAGTCTACGGGAATCCCATCCCCATCACTTACCTCTCAGGTGAGTGGGCACTTCAGATAAACCCCGCCACGTGTCCATGCAGGCAAACTGGTCTTTACCTGTTCAAACAGATTCACGTATTAACTTGTGAGCTTACACCCCAGCCGTATGAATATTGACTTCTCTAACTTCAAGTAACCCTTGCATTCCTTCTCTCTCCCTTCACAGTTTTCCGGCCAGTCTGACTGTCCTTGATTACATTTTACCTGTTTGTTTTGTTGTTACCGTCTCCTAGCTAACACCGATCTATTCTACATTTTCATTCATCTCCATCCTCTTTGTCTGTTTTCACACCTTACACTTCCTTGTCTCTGTATCTTCCACTCCCCTGACTCAGTCTGAAGAAGGGTCTCGACACGAAACGTCACCCATTCTTTCTATCCCGAGATGCTGCCTGCCCCGCTGAGTTACTCCAGCATTTTGTGTCTATCCTGTGCTTAACTTGTATGAGTAATTTTTGTTCAATATTGTAAGATCAGCAGCATTTACAGCTAAAATTTAAGAGTCTAATGTTGCCGTACCTTGAGCCAGTATCTCTTTCAATATTCTGCTCAGCTTTGGTAGCGTGTGACGTAATTCCGCAAGGGATTCCCACATCACCCTTCGTGCCCCAGAACCCTTCTCCATCACCAGATTCAGGAGCAGTTTGGAGCCGGCCGCTTGCTTTCCCTTCTCTGCGAGTTCAGTCACACTCTGTAATGAACAATGGTGAACATGTTGAGGAGCGGAGGAAGGCAAGCAGCAAGCGGGAGAAAAGGGCCAACTCCGAGACACGACCCTCGGCTACCACAGGGTCAGTGTTGAGCTTCCCCAGGGTAAGTGCTGATTAACTACACGAAGCGCACACGTCACTACTGGGCTCAATGAGTGGTCTGGTGTCAGCTAGGAAACCGGTAGCGAGGAGAAGCCAGTGACCACGGGACATGTGCACAGGGAGAGAGTAGGGGGTGAAGCAGCAGTGAGGCAGTGAAACATGAGGGGTCTGGTGTCAGCTAGGAAACCGGTAGCGAGGAGAAGCTAGTGACCACGGGACATGTGCACAGGGAGAGAGTAGGGGGCGAAGCAGCAGTGAGGCAGTGAAACATGTTTGAAGTGGAATAATCACATGGGGAATGTTATGGTTAGGTATGGTTTGTATTTTGGAGGTCATACAGTTTGGGGTCATACATAAGGACCGTGATCACCAGTCATTATTTAACTCGGCGGCTGCCTTCCAGGTATGTATGGTAGGGAATTGAGGAATGCTGTGGAACACTGGGATCTAGGAATAACTGTGCATAGTTCCCTGAAGGTGGAATTGCATGTAGATAGGGTGGTAAAAAAAGCTTTCGGTGTGCTGGCCTTTATAAATCAGAGCATTGAATATAGGAGTAGGGAAGTAATGTTAAAATTGTACAAGGCATTGGTGAGACCAATTCTGGAGTATGGTGTACAATTTTGGTCGCCTAATTATAGGAAGGATGTCAACAAAATAGAGAGAGTACAGAGGAGATTTACTAGAATGTTGCCTGGGTTCCAGCAACTAAGTTACAGAGAAAGTTTGAGCAAGTTAGGTCTTTATTCTTTGGAGCGCAGAAGGTTAAGGGGGGACTTGACTGAGGTCTTTAAAATGATGAAAGGGATAGACAGAGTTAACGTGGATAAGCTTTTCCCATTGAGGGTAGGGAAGATTCAAACAAGAGGGCATGACATGAGAATTAAGGGACAGAAGTTTAGGGGTAACATGAGGGGGAACTTCTTTACTCAGAGAGTGGTGGCTGTGTGGAATGAGCTTTCAGCAGAAGTGGTGGAGGCAGGATCGATTTTAACATTTAAAAGTAAAGTGGATAGGTATATGGACGGGAAGGGAATGGAGGGGTATGGTCTGAGTGCAGGTAGATGGGACTAGGGGAAAATAAATGGTCGGCACGGACTGGAAGGGCCGAGAGGGCCTGTTTCCGTGCTGTAATTGTTATATGTTATATGGCTATAAGTGGTGTTAGGTAAATTGAATGGATTAAAGGCCGATAAATCCCCAGGGCCAGATAGGCTGCATCCCAGAGTACTTAAGGAAGTAGCCCCAGAAATAGTGGATGCCTTAGTGATAATTTTTCAAAACTCTTTAGATTCTGGAGTAGTTCCTGAGGATTGGAGGGTAGCTAATGTAACCCCACTTTTTAAGAAGGGAGGGCCGAGAGGGCCTGTTTCTGTGCTGTAATTGTTATATTTGTTTAAATGGTTATATGGTTATGTATTGTTAATACTACTTCAATAATGTTAACCTTCACACCATTGTATTTATGTAACTGTGAAATACTCACAAGGAAAAGGCAACTGCAACACGAGGCATGGTGTAATATGCCCAAATCACAATAATCATTTATTTAAAGGTGAGATAAACGTTCACATTATGCTGGACTACTGGAGAAAGGCCAGGGGGACTGAGAACTGAGACACAAGATGGTACGGGAAGCCGGGAATCACTGGGACTACTCAGCCCCTTGTCAGGGCGTTTGGGCCAAGTATTTGAAACATCATGGGAGACAAGATTAATACAATCTGCGCTCGCAGTACCATGAGGTGTCACATCACTGGAGGTCACGCAGAGCTTACGTGGATTTTGAAGAAGTGAGTCAGAGGGGTAAAACAGTTTAAAAAGAGCGGCAAAACACAGACAGACTTAATGCAGAGCTTACATGGATTTTGAAGAAACAGCAGCAAAGAGAAGCAGGAAAAAGCACTGATTGGCTCACGCCTGAGTGGGAGGAGAGTTAGAGATGAGTCAGAGGGGGAAAACAGTTTAAATCTGAGGAATTTGATTTGTAAATTGGTAAATTGGGCAATTTATCCTGCACCTATTGTCTGTTGTCTATTGTCATGTGCCCAAATGATGCTAAGCCTGGGAATTCAAGACAATTGGCGACTTCTGTTAGAACTGCGAACTTGTGTCTGTTGAAGGCAGGCTCAGTGTTGCTCCATCCCCAGACTCCTTTGTGGAGTTTGATCCACATGGGCCCCGGATATTTCTTTCTCCAGCCATTCCTTTACATTGGTTCTCTCAGTCTGTGTTAAATTTAGAAACAGCACACAATCTGCGTGTCTTCCACTTACGTGATACTCTCGCCCAGTGAAGTGATCCGCGCCCATTAGCATTAAGCTAATTCCATCCACACCCTCTTCAATCGCCTGCTCCAGTCGTTCCTGGTAGAATCTCGTCAACTGTAAGAGCTGGTGATCGTCACAGTTTGCCAGGAAAGCGGAGATTGCGGAGTTTAGATCTGTGAACACAGGTGGGAAGGAAAACACCATCTGAAAACTCATTCACCATTAACCCTAAGCTCAGACTTCCATGCGTGCTTTAGAAAAACATGCAGTTTTAATATCACCAATTCACAGTGAACGGTCCCCGCTCCCACACCATTAAGCACACTTAAAAATGTCACTGGAAATAGATTGAAGGAAAGTCTCATCATCACCACTGTGCAATAGCCCAAGAAACCAGAATGAAATTGGCACATGGCCTTCAAATTTGATATTGAAAATGCCTGTATTTCTGGAAATAGTCCAATCCTTAATAATTTAATAGAATTAACATCTGTTTTCCCCAGTGGCTGCAGGCGTTTTCCACATTGGGGCCTGGCTCGGGCAGAAAGGACACTTCCTGGTCCCTGGAGTTTTTGTGCAGTTCTCATCCCACAATTACAGGAAGCATATGGAACTTTGGAAATGGTGTATAAGATGTTACCCAAATTGTCCCCTGGATTAGGGGGCGTTAGCTGTAAGAAGTGGTTGGACAAACCTGGATTAGTTTCTGTGGAGCGTGAGAGGTTGAGGGCAGAATTGCTAAATGCGCTGCCAAACCTGGTGGTGGGGAAATATGACCGTGCCATTTAGGCAGCTTTTAAGTAGGCACTTGGATAGAGATGGATATGAATCACTTGCAGGCAGAGTGATTAGTTAACCCTGGCATCATGTCCAACACGGACATCGTGGGCCAAAGGCCTTTATGTGCTGTACTGTTCTACGTTCCCTAGTTAAACATCCTCCCCTTTCAGTGGTCCTCCTGTTCCAGTTTCTCAGATCATCCCTTATTGGAGACATTTCATTCACCATGAAGTTTGAGGTGTGAGGACCCTGCACTGGAACTGTTGGACACCTCCAGGACTTGGAGCCTCTTTGCTCATAAGGCACAATGTCCAATTAGGTGACAGCTTTCCACATTCCGTGTCCTCTGATCTGTTGATCGTTTGGTGAGATTTGATGCACTATGACAAGCTTAAAGACCAATAATTTCAGAGCTCGATGGTCTTACCGCTGTCCATTATGATTCTAATTGATGGCAACCAATCTCCTTGTTGTCTTTTGCACCTTTAGCCTTGCTTACGAGGTCACTCGCTCACCGCTGAGCAGTAGTGATCAGAAGACGATTAAAATGTGTAACACTCCATACAGTTCAGGCAGGCTGTTACTCTGGCATTGGAGGAAGTGGCTCACCAAGAATAACTGAAAATGGAAATAACATACTCAACTTTACAAGCTGCGAGTTTCATTATGAAAAGACTTACCCCGAATATTCAGCCATTTAGTAACTGTGAAACAAATGCCCAATGTGCAATTTTAACCATTAGACCGCTCAGTGCATTAAATAAATCCTCTGTTAGTCCCATCTTTTTAAACACTTAAGCTGTGCAGTATGTATGCAAGTAGGTCCAATGTCAAACCACATGCATAGAAGGACATGGTTTGTCTGCTTAACACTTTTATGAGGACGCATTTCAACCACATAGCATTTGAATTCAGTGGTAAATCCCAGGAAAATTATTTCTTTATCCAAGCCACAAAAAAGTCTCCCATAACACTTTAATAAAACAGTTTAAATGTCCATATTAACTCCAGCACAGTCAACCTTGTAGGATGACATAAACTTATTGCTACAAGAACACGGTGAGTCAAGCAGCAACTGCGGAGGCAAACGATGCAATGCAGCCTTTCAGTTCAAGACCCTAGATCAGGACTGAGTGGGGACATGACAGATTGCTAGTGGACAGCAGAGTTAACAGTGGGGTAGGAGGTGGAGGGGGGGAAATCAATGGTGGGACAGCTGTTGGTAGGTGACCAATGGAACTGGAGGTGAGGGAAGCGGCACTTGTTACCAGAGTGGGAAAGAGGATAAGAAAGGTGAAAATAGGATGAAAACCGGGCAGTCAAGGTAATGCATATGGACGTAGAACACGATGGACGTTGTTACCTGAAATGTAAACATCATTTTATCCTCTCCCCTCACCTGCTTCAAGCTGCTCATCATTCACTTTCCAACTGGTTCTGCCTGTCACCTAGCGAACGCTATACCACCCCACACCACCACCTGCAACTCTCCTCGTCACTACTCACATTGCCAATCACTGTGTAGGAGCCAGTGACTGTAGTAACTTTATTATAGTCATGTCTGGTTACGTTTTAATTGTTATCTGGCTGTGTTAATGTGGGTGGGATTTTATAGTAGTCTGGGGTGTGTTTTTAGCTAGAGGAGTCTGGCGCAGACTCTCAGAGGATTAGTTTTAGTTTGATGTCGGAGCCATGAGGGGAAATAGTTTTGTACCCTGTCTGCGACACATTATCAACAACCACGAATATGATTGTGACGACAATTAGAATGGAAAGTTATGAGTTATTTCATTGTTTTGTTTACTACAATAAAGGAGCTATTAATCTATCTATCTATACATAACTAAAGCTCTGATCTTGTGCTCTTCTAGTTTGCACGGTTTTCTATTTGCGCAAAAACAGTACATGATAGCGCTAGGATTTTTCGCCAGCTGACTCACTGTTCTCATGTGCTGCGAGTGCAACAAGTTTCGTTCCAATCGGTGGTGAGTTGTAAAAGTTAGTGACGTTTAAAAATCTTAAATACCTTGCGTGCACAGATCGATCTCCCCTCCTGCCAGTCAGCACAGCATGGATTAGTCGCTTCTCCTGTCACTCTCTGGGATGTTCCACCCCTTCCTGCACCATTGCTTTACTGAAGCTGAGGGATTCTGGTGGTGGCCGCCCAAGGTCTCCAACCGGACACAATTTTCAGAGGGACCGGACATGGCCCGGCGATGTCACCAAATGGAAAGCAGTGAATCTGATCCCGGCAGAGGAGAGTGTCCAGCGCCCACTGTGAGTCTTAAACACACTGCCATTGCAATGCCCCGCAGCTCAAGCCCCTTCCCCTCTGGTCCCCCTCGCTGGCTCCTGCCCCCTCACCTGTGATACCCCACTCTCCCCCATGGCTCTTCGCCCGTCTTTTCCCGGGCTCTCCTCCCCCCGCTCACACGGCCATAACTGCTGGTGCTCCAGGGCTGAGCTGAGGGTCCACGCCGATGGCTGATGCTCCTCCGGGGCACGCAAGAGGGAGAGGAGCGGCAACCTCGAGATCCTGGGGAAGGAGAGTGGGGGAGGAGAGGAGATAGGGGAAGAGGAGGGGAGTAGGAGGGGAGTAGAAGGGGAGATGAGTTATGGAGGGAGGGAGGGACTGATGGTATGGGAAAGGAGACGTGAGGGAGGGATTGGGGAGGATAGAAGGAGAGGGAAAAGAGGGAGGAGGTGAGGAGGGAAAGTGGTGGAAGATGGGAAATAGAGGGATAGGATGGGCATAGTGAGGGGAGAGGACTCATGTAGGGTCAGAGGGAGTGACTGAAGGTAAGGCAAAAAGGTGAGGCAAGGTAGAGGAGGGGGAATAGAGGGAGCGGAGGGGGAGTAGAGGGCAGTGGGGGAGGTGAGCAATGATAGTGGGGGCATAGGGGGAGGTGAGGAGAGGGGAAGTGTGGGATAGAGGGATAGGAGAGGGGTAGGGAGGGGAGATGGGTTATGGAGGGTAGGAGAGAGTGAGTGACTGAGGGTAGGGGAAAGGAGAGGGACGAAGAGGTGAGGGAGGCATTGGGGAGTGGAGGAGGAGAGGGGAAAGAAGAGGGAAGGTGAAGAGGAGGGGGAGAGAGTGCGAGGGTTGAGGGGAAATGAGCTGCGCCTGTGCAGTTGGGGGCTATGGGTGAGTGGTGGAATATTACGTTGGGGGACCAAGCCTCCTGTGTGACAGGGACCTAACGAGTCCCACAGTCTCATCAGAGACTAAGTTGGGAAGATTCATCATTACTGTCTTAAAAGTGTCATGGAGATATTTGGAAAAAACTTTCTTGATGACTATAGAGGGAGTGTTACAAAAGAATTTGATGTCCCATTTATATCAAGGGCTTCAAGACTATATAAAAGGAAATACTATAGAAACAAAACAGAAATGGGAATTGGAAATGAACATTATTATTACAGATGAAATATGGGAAAGGACATGTCTCTTGGCCCATAAGCTGACAAGCAGTCCCTCTTGGAGGGAGTTCGATTGGAAAATTAAAATGAGAGTATTTAGGACCCCTTTAGTGTTGGCAAGATACAGTGACACCTCAAATTTATGCTGGAGACAATGTGGGAAGATTGGGATCACACACATATTTTTTGGGTTGTCCCAGGTTGTACCAATACTGGAGAGACATCCAGGTAGAGATTAAATTAATTCTGGGAGTGTATCTACCTTTGGAACCGGCTTGTTTTATATTAGGAGGTAATCCAGCAGCAACAGATATTCAAAATCAGAACTATTTGCTTAGGGTGATGCTGTTGATTGCAAAAAAGGTGATAACAGTGCTATAGAGAAAGGAAATGCCACCAAATGTTCAACAGTGGAGGGAAAGATGGAAAGTATAACTGCTAAACTCCAGTTGAGGACCGATGCCTTTAATATTATATAGAAACTGGTACTATTACAAATGCCAAGATTGATTAAGGATATGAATGGATGAGCTTGCTATGGTGCCTGTGAATAAGATGCTTCTATGATAGAATGTTAAGAGGATCTGATGTGATGCAAATAGAGGTTAGGTGATTTGTATTTTGTCATTTTGCCATTGTCTTTTGTGTGTCTCTTTGTTCTGCCTGTATGTGTATTTTGTTATGTCAATAAATGTGGAGTTTGAAAAAAAAAAGGTGTCATGGAGTGCGTGAGAATCTTAGCATTCAGAAGGTGGAGTTGCGAAGAGCAGATATGAGAAGAGAGATACCAAGCGAACTGAGAAGGGAGAAGCGACCTACCTGGAAAGAACCCAGATGGATAGAGACAAGTTATGGAAGCAGATGATCAAGAAAATTGAAATCCAGAAGAAACTAATGGAATCAAAAGAGAATGCTAAGATAGTGCAATCTAATCTGGAGCAATTACTCAGCCTTGGTCACGAGGTTGGAGAAAATGAGTTTACAACTGCCTGTAGAAGAACTTAAAAAACACTTCCAATAGTTCCAAGAAAAAGTGAAACATTTTGATGTGTTTATAGATCATGTGCAGAAGTGGTTAGTTGAAATCCAACAATTTACACACTGTACGTTTGGAAGTGCGATGCAACAAGGTGCTGAAATGAGAGAGGAAATTACACCCAAAGATAGTGTTTCGAACGTTTCTACACAAAGATCAAGACACCAATCTGGTTCTGTTGCCAGTTTAACCTCAAGGAACTCTGCACATAGCGTAGGTTCACAAGATTGATCCCTGGGAAGGCGGGACTGTCATATGAGGAAAAATTCACTGGAGTTGAGAAGGATGAGGGGGGAATCTGATAGCAACGTATAAAATTATAAAAGGACTGGACAAGCTAGATGCAGGAAAAATGTTCCCAATGTGGGGCGAGGCCAGAACCAGGGCCCACAGTTTTAGAATAAAGGGGAGGCTATTTAAGACTGAGGTGAGAAAAAACTTTTTCACCCAGAGAGTTGTGAATTTATGGAATTCCCTGCCACAGAGGGCAGTGGAGGTCAAATCACTGGATGGATTTAAGAGAGATAGAGCTCTATGGGTTAGTGGAATCAAGGGATATGGGGAGATGATCATAATGAATGGCGGTGCTGGATCAAAGGGCCGAATGGTCCCCGCCTGCACCTATTTTCTATGTTTCTATGACAATATGCAGAATGGACACGATGTCGAAAAGCTGCCGAATGGACATGACGTCTCCAGTGACGGGATTTGTCCGAGACCTTTTCAGCGATTGGTCCAGATCCCCGCGTCCATCACATCACTGGCCAGGTGAGACGGGAGGGTGGGGATGGTTTTTAATTTTCCTTTGCCACTTTTGGACTTTCCTGAATATAAAATACAACCCCGTGTGATTGAAACTTTTGGTTGATGTAACAAAATGATAATTGGTTCCATAGATATCTACATCAACTGTAACGCTGTAATAATTATACCTTGACTACCACAATACATACACTACCGTGCATCTTGAAAGCCAGTGGTCCTTTGGGTGAGAAACCCGAGGAAATCGAATGGATGAATCGAATGGATTATAACACTAATGGTATATAGCTGTTGTTATCATTCACGGGCTCTCTCCACATTAACCCACCATCCCCACAGTCGGCATTGTCAACGACAACCCGTTGCCACAGTCAGGTCCTGCATGCAGGGCCAGATTTAGATGAGGAGAAACCCTAGGGTATTCCACGTGAGGCCCCTCCCAATCCCCCACCCCCACAATGAGAGAAAGATGGAAGAGTCCACCAGATTGACACCGATGTGCAGCCGAGCGTGGCCAATGAGATAAGGGCTGGAAAGGTGCGCTTTCTATTTCTTGCCAGTGCTAGTGTCGAGTTATCGGCCTAAAACACTATTGTTTTGAAATGGAGGGCAAGGGAAATTACTGAAGTGGTGTTTAGAGACTACAGTGCACTGTGACAGCATATGTATGAAAGGTCTATGACAGTGTCAAAAATATTATACACCAGGCCCGTACGATACTTTTCAAAAACGGGGGTGGCCTGGCAGGATTACAAAAATATTATGTGAAATAAGTGCACGCAGCGCATTTAACAAGCGTAAAGCTCAAAGACCCTTGCGGCCGGGGTCCAAGGCCCGCTTATGGGCCCTGGAAGCTCTGGGGGTTTTAGATGCTCTCTGATGCATACAGCCTTATTTTGGAGCATTTTTGCACTAAATTTATGACCAATATTTCAGAAATAATTTTGGTTGATTCAAGAGTAATGAGTGGTTGGAATGGGATGATTGGGTCATTGTTGTGTACATTTTTTTTAAATCAAGAATTGAAGCTGTCCTTGTTTTAATAATCAAGTTGTACTTTAAAATGTTATGTAAAATGTTATAAAGGAGCGTGCAAACACTGCAAATAAAATACTGTACGTTTTTGCAGTAAACAAACCTTTTTTTAGAAAATGTTTTGTGCGTTGATTTGATTGCCTGTTACTGTTCAACTGTAAAAATTATGCAAAAAGAAAGTCACAAAATTGTTTGATATTATGCACATGGAGGAGAAAATATAATTGCTCTAAAACCTACCTTAATTTTCCAATCTCACTAAAGATAATCCCCCTTTCCCTCCTCCTTCCCCCTTCCTCTCCCTCTCCCCTTCCCATCTCTCTCTCCCCCCCTCTCTCCCTCCCTCCCGCTCTCTCTTCCTCCCATGCAGCGAGGCTCCGACTCCACGCCGCCCCGGCCCGGAGAAACGGGCGCTCCCACAACACAATATTCCACTGCTTACCTGGAGTAAACACGAGGCATCGAGGTGATTGTGTGGAGTGCAAATGGAGATCTGAACCCGCCCGGGCCCAGTGCGCACGTGCGGAGAGACAACGTCATTTTGTGTCACTGCTGCCCCACCGGCTTCCCCCAACCAAAACTTCCAGCGGGCCGGAACCAGAATTTTGGGTAATTTCTGTCAAAGTGAAAACACTGATAGCGCTCCAATTTCTTTTTTCTCGGGACTTTTACTCTGGGAAACAAACCACCTCGGCCGGAGGCCCCCTAGATTTTGCGGCCCTAGGCTTCAGTCTATGAAGCCCAAAGGTAAATCCAGCCCTGCCTGCATGTCAGCAGGAAGGGTCTCAAGATTTAAAACTTGCTCATGTGGATAAGTGGATAGGTATATGGACGGGAAGGGAATGGAGGGGTATGGTCTGAGTGCAGGTAGATGGGACTAGGGGAAAATAAATGGTTGGCACGGACTGGAAGGGCCGAGAAGGCCTGTTTCCGTGCTGTAATTGTTATATGGTTATGTGGTTATAACTGGGAGCAATGGATTGAAAATTATGATCAGCATTTGCTGAGATTATTCAGGAAGTTTGGTTTTGAATTTGGAGAAATACGTATTGTTAAACAAAGATCTATTTCCTTGCAGACCCATTATTGAAACATTAATCTAGAGACACGATTGAGCACCTGCAGAAAATACTACCATGGAGGGTTTTCTTATGAACTCCCAATGCCGTTGCCCCATATAGTTTTTGTTCCTACCTGGCGCTGACTTCCCGATTCTGCTTCACCCTGAATAAAGTTCAGCTCAACACACAGTGTTAAAGCTGGACTTCAGCCTCATCAGCAAACACGTCCACACCCTGATCCCTGATGCTGGTACAGAATTACACAAAGACTCGTTCAAACAAAGAGTTCCAACATATTGTTTGATCAAAACGTACAATATCAGCGCAAGGTGACAATAACAACGTGTCCACAACAATTGTAACAGCATCAGAGTGGGTGTAATTGTAACTGCTTCAGGTCTTCACCCTGCACCCCAATTCCTCACCAGTCTTATTTTATTCAGCACCTTACATCGGATGTTATTCGGAGATCATTACCCTATAAGTCCAGCGTCATAATATTTTACATACCCCCCACCCCGCCCCCCCGCCCCCCGCCCCCAATTCCACTCAGCACAACCCCATATCTTATCCGAACTATGCCTCAAAAATGTTATGTTTGTTTATTATGGTTGCAAACATCTAGATTGTTACGTTTGCCCGTGCAAAACAATTGACCACAATAATTCCTAGATAGCAAATGTGACAAAAAATTGCGAAATATGAACCCCATTAACAGTTCCATAAAAATGTAAAGTGATATTTTATCCGAAAACCACAGGGTAAAGTTTTTCTACTGCCCTACCTTGTAAGGTCTCCTGATTCCGATCGCAGCCACTCAGCTTTATGGGCTCTGACGGTAAATTAATAAACGCTGGGCAAAGTTCATCTCAGTCTAATAATGTTTAACTGAGTAAACAGTTTTATCAGATTATGCCTCCACACCCTGTTTCCAAGACACGGGATTGTTCCGAATCAAGCAGTGGTCCGTGCAGTTCGGATTGTTGAAACAAGTTACCCGTTTTCTCAACTTGCCTGGTTACAGTGCTTATTTATCCTCCAGTCTTTCCCTCTCCACCTCACAAGAAATGCCATGAGCTGTGGCCAGATGTCAATTCCTCCCTTCCCTCCTGCTCCAGCCCTTCCCCGGGCACTTTCCCTTGCAACCGCAAGAGATGCTACACTTGTCCCTTCACCTCCCCCATCCACTCCTTTCAGGGACCCAAGCAGTCCTTCCAGGTCCGACAGAGGTTCACCTGCACCTCCTCCAACCTCATCTACTGCATCCGCTGCTCCAGATGCCAGGTGATCTATATCGGTGAGACCAAGCGGAGGCTTGGCGATCGTTTCGACGAACACCTTCGCTCGGTCCGCAATAACCATCGCGACCTCCCGGTGGCTCAGCACTTCAACTCCCCCTCCCATTCCGTATCCGACCTCTCGGTCCTGGGCCTCCTCCACGGCCAGAGTGAGCAACACCTCAAGTTGGAGGAACAGCACCTCATATTCCGCTTGGGGAGTCTGCATCCTCTGGGCTTAAACATTGAATTTTCTCAATTCTGTTAACCCTTGCTGTCTCCTCCCCTTCCCACCTCTCCCTCAGCCCTCGGGCCCTGACATTCTCCCTCTCTCTCCATCTCTCCCCCACCAAAGTCGCACTAGCTTCTCATTGTCACACTACAAACAGCTTACAATGGCCTGTTTCCTTTATCATCGATACTTTTTTGCATATCTTTCATTCATTGTTCTTTATCTCTCCACATCACCGTCTATATCTCTCGTTTCCTTGATCCCTAACCAGTCTGAAGAAAGGTCTCGACCCGAAACATCGCCTATCTCCTTCGCTCCTTAGATGCTGCTGCACCCGCTGAGTTTCTCCAGCCTTTTGTGTACACCAGATGTGATATCCCGCCTCAGCCTAATATCACAGTGTTCACCAAATAACCTGTTATTTCCAGGGTAATAACCTCCAGAGAGACTCCCAGATCTCTATGAGGTCACCGGCCTCCAGGAACAAGGTTGCCACAGAACCATTAATAACACAACAACATAAAGACTGTTTCACAGCTGCATAGAAATACTGCCGTGGCAGGGATTCCTGTGAAAACGCCACGATGTTGCCCCATATGGTTTGTGTTCTTACCTGACGCTCTGCTGCCGATTCTGCTTCAAGTGAATCCGCGTGAGTTGGTTTTGTTGGTCCCAGCAGCAGGTGAACACACCCTGAGTAAAGGTCAATGTATAACACAGTCATAAAGCTGGTCTTCAGCCTCACCAGCAAACTGGTCCACACCCTGATCCGAGATGCCGGTACTGAACTATGCAAAGACTCTGTGAAGCGAATAGTTCTAACACTTTGTTTTGCTCAAACGTAGTCACCATTTCAGCGCATGGTGGCAATGACCACGTCTCCACAACAATTCCATCTGCTCCCAGAGGAGTCGCGACCGACTGCCTGATTCAGCTCGGTTCATACAGTTGGTTAATTTATTGCTTTTCATGGAATAATTCATTGTAAGATTATAGACCCCAGCGACATCAAACGTCAACAATCGATGTTGCGTTTACTGAGGAGAAATAGCAGAAGCAAGGAAATAGTGAACAGATGGAAGGTGAAGAAAGCGAATGGTATGTTAGCTTTCATAGCAAAAGGATTTGAGTATAGGAGCAGGGAGGTTCTACTGCAGTTGTATAGGGTCTTGGTGAGCCCACACCTGGAGTATTGCGTACAGTTCTGGTCTCCAAATCTGAGGAAGGACATTATTGCTATAGAGGGAGTGCAGAGAAGGTTCACCAGACTGATTCCTGGGATGTCAGGACTGTCTTATGAACAAAGACTTCATAGACTCGGTTTATACTCTCTAGAATTTAGGAGATTGAGAGGCGATCTTATAGAAACTTACAAAATTCTTAAGGGGTTGCACAGGCTAGATGCAGGAAGATTGTTCCCGATGTTGGGGATGTCCAGGACAAGGGGTCACAGCTTAAGGATAAGGGGGAAATCCTTTAGGACCGAGATGAGAAGGACTTTTTTCACACAGAGATTGGTGGGTCTCTGGAACTATCTGCCACAGAGGGTAGTTGAGGCCAGTTCATTGGTTATATTTAAGAGGGAGTTAGATGTGGCCCTTGTGGCTAAGGGGATCAGAGGGTATGGAGAGAAGGCAGGTACAGGATACTGAGTTGGATGATCAGCCATGATCATATTGAATGGCGGTGCAGGCTCGAAGGGCCGAATGGCCTACTCCTGCACCTAATTTCTATGTTCTATGTTTCTATGATGTATTATCCAGTTTGGGGCAGGGGGTGAAAGGCATTTCCCTAATGTGAGGTTGGAGGATGGAGAGGTTAGTTACCCTGCTGTGTGTGTGGGGGCTAGTTGCGGGTGGCGTTACCCTATTGTGTGTGTGGGGGACTCGAGGGCATTACCGTGTTGTCGGGGTGGGGAACGGAAATGTATTACCCTGTTGTGGGTGTGGGGTGTGGGCTTGTTGTGTGGGTGGATCGATACTATTACCCTGTTGTGTGTGGGTGGGGACGGAGGGCAATGCCCTGTAATGGGGGGGGGGCGGGGGGGTGTAATGGGGGAATAACCCTGTTGTCTGTGGGTGGGGTTAGAGGGAATTGCCATGTTGGATGGAGGTGGTGGGGTCATTATCATATGTTTTGAGGGCATATTGGAGGGGCTTCCATTGTTGTATGGGGGAAGGGAGAGTATTACACCGTTGTGGGGATAAAGGCGGGGAGATTGAGTAAATGCCACTGTTGTAGGGGTGTCGGTGGGGAGACGGAGGGTACCTGACTTATGTAGCCGACCGCTGGCTATGTGAGTCAAGATCATCCCGTCAATGGAGGGCTCGAGGCCCCCGACCGCCTGAGAACTAAGGAAAGAGATTTGAACTTTTTATCGCCTTCCATTACAGTGAGGAATGCGGAGGAGTCACTGTGGTGGATGTTCATGTTAAAATGTGTTTTGTGTGTTCTGTTGCTTTTTATTTGTGACTGACTGACTTGGCAAATGAAATTCCTCGTATGTTGCAAAACACACTTGGCTAATAAAGTATTACTGTGATTGCGATTAAACTCTTGTTGCGTGGGGAGATTGAGATCATTGCTCTGTTGTCGGGGTGAGGTGGGTCATCTTCGGGATTGGAGAACATTCCCCTGGTACTGTATGTGCGGCTGGTTTGGGATGGGAAGTTTTCCAGGAGTGTACATGTATGGGGATGGGGAGGAGGAAGTCCCTGTGTGTGTGTGTGTGTGTGTGTGTGTGTGTGTGTGTGTGTGTGTGTGTGTGTGTGTGTGTGTGTGTGTGTGTGTGTGTGTGTGTGTGTGTGTGTGTGTGCATCACTGGGTGTGTTTATGTATGTGAGATAATGTGTGTGTGTACGTGTGAGTGCATGTGTGTTTGTGTGCACGAGTGTGTGTGTAACTGTGAGTGTGCGTGTGTGTATGTGAGATTGTGTATTTGTGTGTGTATGTATGCGTGGGTGTGTGTGTGTCACAGTCTGTGTGTGTGTCACAGTGTGTGTGTGTGTCACAGCGTGTGTGTATGTAAGTGAGAGAATGTGTGTGTGCGTGTATGAGTGTGTGTGTGCGCGTGACTGCAAGTGTATGTGAAGGAGATAGTGTGCATGTGCTTGAATGCGAGTGTGTGTGTGAGCTAATGTGTGCAATTGTGTGAGTGCGTGACTGCGAGTGTGCATGTGTGTATGTGAGATTGTGTGTGTGTGCATGTGAGAGAATATGTGCGTGTGCATATACGTATGTGTATGCGTGACTTAGCGTGTATGTCTGCGTGACTGTGAGTGTCTGTGTATGTATGTGTATATATGTGAGAGACAGTGTGTGTGAGTATGTACGTATGTGTATGCGTGACAGTGTGTGTGAGAGTGTATGCGAGTGTTGTGTGTGTGCACGCATGACTGCGAGTGTGTGTGTATGTGAGTGTGTGTGTGAGAGATAATGTGTGTGAGTGTGTGAGATAGTGTGTTGTGTGTGTTAGTGTGGGTGTGAGTGTGAGCGTGTGTGTAAGTGTGTGCAAGGGTGTGTATGTGTGTGTGACTGTGAGTGTGTGAGTGAGAGTGTGTGTGTGTGAGTGAGTGAGAGTGTGCGTGTGAGTGAGTGTGAGAGTGTGAGTGTGTGTGAGTGCATGGGTGTGTGTGTGTGTGAATGTGAGTGTGAGTGTGTGAGGGTGTGCTTGAGTGTGTGTGAGTGTGTGAGTGTGTGTGTGAGTGTGTGAGTGTGAGTGTGTGAGTGTGTGAGTGTGAGAGTGTGTGAGTGTGAGTGTGTGAGTGTGTGAGTGTGTGAGTGTGTGAGTGTGTGAGTGTGAGTGTGTGGGTGTGTGAGTGTGAGTGTGAGTGTGTGTGTGGATTGGCCAGGGGATTTGGAGGAGAGTCCTCTGTAATACAGTATGTGTGGTGATGGAGGTGAAGGAGAGACCTCTGTAGTATGTGTCGGGGAGGGGGATATTCCCTCTGTGTGTGGGCTGAGGAGGGGGTTGGATGAGATGTTTTGCTGCAACCTGTCTCTCCTGCCCCAGAAGAGAGCTCAATATGTCCAAAATTAAAATCCCTTCACACTGCACCAATTCCCCAGCAGTCCTGTCTTTCTATTTCAGGCCTCACAAGCACCTGGCTTTGGAAGATATCTGGAGAGCATTATCGTCAAGACCTTGCGTCTTAATCTTTTGGATAACACCTCCCCTACCCTCCACCTCCCCTCCACCCCCCCCCCCTCCAACCCCCCCCCACCCCCCCCACCCCCCCCCCACCCCCTTCCACCCCCCCCTCCTCCAACCACCCCCCCCCCCCCACCCCACACACACCGTTTCATACTGCACAACCTCATAGTCGACCTCATTTTCTACTGCTCTACCTGGTAAAGTGTCTCGTTATTCTGATCCCATCGAGTCTGTGTGATGTGTTCTGAAGGTTAACGAACACAGTCTGTGAGGACGTCCACTCAGTTTGATAATGATTAACTAAATTCACAATGTTATCGATTGATCGTGATCTGATAGCAAGTCCAGGGCTTGTTCGAATCAGGCGCTGTTCCGTGCGATTGGTATTGTTGGAACAAATGGCCCAGTTACCACTCCTTGCCTGGTTACAATCGTTGTGTTTCCCACAACCCTTTGGTCAGTTCCATATACCTGTGAGATAACAGTCTTTTCCTGAAATGTATAAATTAAAGTTGCCACTGCCCTGCCTTGTAAGGTATCCCCTATTTTTGCGGTAACGTTCTGCTTTCTGACGGTAAATGAACACACCCTGGGCAAAGTTAATCATAGTCTGATAATGATTAATTGTGTTCACTGCTGTATCAGTTGCCGCCTCCAGGTCCTGGTTCCAAGTCCGGGACTTCGTAAGATTATGAGTGATAGGAGTAAAATTAGGCCATTCAGCCCATCAAGTCTACTCCACCATTCAATCATGGTTGATCTATCTCTCCCTCCTAACCCTATTCTCCTGCCTTCTCCCCAAAACCTCTGACACCCGTACTAATCACGGATATATCTATCTCTACCTTAAAAATGTCCACTGACTTGGCCTCCACAACCTTCTGTGGCAGATTTCCACAGATTCACCACCCTCTGGTTAAAAAAAATCCTACTCATCTGCTTCCCAAAAGAACATCTTTTAATTCTGAGGCTATGACCACTAGTCCAATACTCTTCCACCAGTGGAAACATTCCCTCCACATCCACTCTCTCCAGGCCTTTCACTATTCTGCATGTTTCAATGAGATCCCCCCTCATTCTTCTAAACTCCAGCGAGTACAGGCCCAGTGCCAGCAAACGCTCTTCATACGTTAACCTACTCATTCCTGTGATCATTCTTGTGAACCTACTCTGGACCCAATCGAGAGCCAGCACACCCTTCCTCAGATATGGTGCCCAAAAATGCTGACAATATTCCAAATGCATCCTCCAGCACCTTATGGAAACTCAGCATTGCATCCCCGTTTTGGCATACAAGCCCTCTCAACATAAATGCCAGCATTGCGTTTGCTTTCTTCACTACTGATTGGATTTGCAGATTAACTGTTTGGGAATCCTGCACCGGGACTCGCAAGTCCCTTTGCACTTCCGCTTTCTGGAATCTCTCCCCATTTAGAAAAATATCTGGGCCTATGTTCCTACGACCAAAATGCATGACTCCACAATTTGCTCACAATATTCCATTTGCCACTTCTCTGTTAACTCTTCCAACCTTCCAAGTCTTTCTGCAGAGTCCCTGCTTTCTCCACATCATCTGCCCCTCCACCTATTTTCGTATCATCCGCAAACCTGGCCAGAAAGCTCTCAATCCCCTCATCAAAATCATTAATATACAACGTGAAAAGCAGTGGCCCCAGTTCCGTGCCCTATAGTTTATGGCAGCCAACCAGAAAATTCCATATTTACCACCTCTATTTGCCTTCTGCCATCCAGCCAATTTGCTATTCATGCTAGTATCTGCCCTTTGATACCATGAGCTCTCATCTTCCTTAGCATCCTCCCGTTTGGCACATTGTCAAAGATTTCTGAAAATCTAAGTAAACAACATCTACTGACTCTCCTTCGTCTGTCCTGCTATTTACTTCTTCAAAGAAGTCCAGCAAATTTGTCACAAAGCATTGCTAACTGGCCTACTTTGTCATGAACTTCATGTGTAGCGGGAAAATATTGACAGTTTTCCAATTATCTGGAACCACTCCTGACTCTAGTGATCCTTGAAATATCTCTATCAATACCTTCACAATCTCAAAAGCTATCTTTTGCAGAACCCTTAGGTGCTGTCCATCCGGCCCAGGTGAATTATCCACCTTCTCCTTAGTAAAATCCACTGCACTAACTTGCACCTCCTTGCACTTCTGAAGTTCAGGCAAATTACTGGTGTCTTCTACTGTGAAGCCTGATGCAAAAAGTTATTCAACTACTCTGCCATTTCTTTATTCCACATTATCGCCTCTCCTGCATTATTTTCCAGCGGTCCAATGTCCACCCTCGTCTCTTACTCCTTATTTAGCTGAATCAACTATTGCTACCCTCTTTTATATTATTAGCTAGCTTACCTTCGTATTTCACCTTTTCTCCCCGTATTGTCTTTTTAGTTACCTTCTGTTCTTCAAATACCTCCCAGTAGTCTGGCTTCCCACTAATGTTTGCGACGTTATATGCCTTCTCTTTTAGTTTTATACTGTCATTGACTCCTCTTGTCAGTCGTGGTCGCCTCTTTCTCCCCCTAGAATTTTTCTTCCTCTTTGGAATGAAAAGATCCTACATCTTCCGAATTATTCCCAGAAATTCCTGCTTTTGCTGGTTCCACCGTCATCCCTATTAGGGTCCCTTTCCAGTCAACTTTGGCCAGCTCCTCCCTCATGCCTCTGCGGTCTCCCTTGTTCAACTCCAATACCAACTTTCTCCTTCTCCCTCTCAAATTACAGATTTCAAACTGATCATATTGTGGTCACTACCTCCCAGTGGTTCTTTTATCTTGACTTCCCTTATCAAATCCGCTTCATCACACAACACTAACTCCAGAAATGCCTTTTTCCTGGTCGGTCCACTCGGAGGCACTCTTCAAATTCCCTTTCTTGGGGTCTGGCATCAATCTGAATTTCCCAGTCTACCTGCGTATTGAAATCTCCCATAGAAACATGGCAACATAGGTGCAGGAGTAGGCCATTCGGCCCTTCGAGCCTGCACCGCCATTCAATGTGATCATGGCTGATCATCCAACTCAGTATCCTGTACCTGCCTTCTCTCCGTCCCCCCTGATCCCTTTAGCCACAAGTGCCACATCTAACGCCCTCTTAAATATAGCCAATGAACTGGCCTCAACTACCTTCTGTGGCAGAGAATTCCAGAGACTCACCACTCTCTGTGTAAAGAATGTTTTCCTCATCTCGGTCCTAAAGGAATTCTCCCTTATCCTTAGACTGTGACCCATTGTTCTGGACTCCCCCAACATCGGGAACAATCTTCCAGCATCTAGCTTGTCCAACCCCTTAAGAATTTTGTAAGTTTCTATAAGATCCCCCCTCAATCTTCTAAATTCCATGACCCACCTATCTTAGATGCCAATTGTATCTCTAGATGTAACTGGTATCCTATATCCTGGTTTCTGTTTGGAGGCCTGTAAATAACTCCCAATAGTGTATTTTTACCCTATAATCCTATGCCAAGGACTGTATTTCATTCCCCACCCCCTCTCTGGATAGGATATACATGCATTTAGATAATACAAGGGCTGATTAGGGATAGTCAGCATGGTTTCCTAGGTGAGAGGTCCCGTCTCAGAAATGTAATTGATAACATGCGATGTAACTTGAGAGGTCGCGTTTCGCAAACCTGATTTAACTTTTTGAAGACGTGACCAAAAAGGTTGATGTGGACAGAGTAGAAGATGGTGTAGATATGGACTTTAGCAAAGCATTCAACAAGGTTGCACTTGGTATGCTGCTGCACATGGAATCCAAGGAGAGATACCATGAATGGATTTATGAAGGGGAAATCATGCTTGACTAATCTTCTGGAATTTTTTGAGTATGTAACTAGGAAAATGGACAAGGGAGAGTCAGTGGATGTAGTCTACCTGGACTTTCAGAAAACATTTGATAAGGTCCCACATAGGAGATTTTACTTCGGAGTCACGTGAGTGACTACGTGAAGACCCCGCCAGCACGCATGCGCGACATATCGTCGTACGCATGCGGAAGCGACGGTCGGGAGGAGCGGGGCTCCTCCAGCGCAAGTTAAATAGCTTGCGCCAGGTAAGTCTCACCGGAGGAGTGAGTCGTCGACACAGAGAGAATGGAAGCACGAAAATCAAAAAGAGCTGCAGCCAAAGCAACTGCAAAAGAAAGCAGCCAGCAGAGAGCCGCCTCTCCAGAGCTACAGGTTCTACCTGCAGCTCCCGACTTTTCGCCATTTGGGACCGTTGGTACGCCACGGTCAGGCGGGAAAGCCACCCGGAAGTCGGCCGGGGCCGACTCAGCAGAGTCCGGTCCCGAGGACACCCCGTTCGCGGACAGCGACGGAGGTCGTCTTTCCCGCATGGAGCGGATGATGGAGCGGTTGCTCCAACGTGACCTGCTAATGCAGGGGCAGGATCACAGTAGGCCTACCAGTAGGCCCACGGCAGGTTCCTACAGGGGACTGCCTAATGTCTCCCCCTCTATACAGGGGAGCATTGAGGGTCAGAACTGGGCTGACCCAGAAGAAGGGGAGTTGGCTGAATCACCGACCGTGTCAGGGGTGTGTGAAGGCTTTATGGATGTGGTGAACAAGCATGCCATGCCCGAACAGAAGGGCTTACCCATCCACCCCAAACTGGCTGCTAGTATTGACTACATGGCAACAAACCAGTTGGATATGCCGGAGGAACTACAAGATGCATTGGCTCTGCTGTGCAACACACAGTACGAGATTAACAACTTTCGGAAAAGCATCATAAAGCCGGCGCTTAACCCCAAATTTGCGGGGTTGTGTAAGCCTGGGAAGACTCAGCCTCCTAGCCTGCTGTTCGGGGAAGATCTCCCTAAGCAGGTTAAAGACCTGGATGAGGAGGCAAAGGCTTTGGGCCTTATAAAGATACCGGGTTTCCCTAAACCCCACTACCCGCAAAGACAGCACCCCTACACATCCACCAGGCAGAGTTACCATTCCAGGTCTGCAGGTGGTGAAAGCTCGAAGGCCGGCAATCCTGCACAAAGGTCTTTTTTAGGCCATGGCCCAGGCCGGCCTTCTTGGAAGATGCGCCACTCCCAGAACACTCCCAACCAGCCAAGGAAGCAAGGGCAGAGACCTCAACACCGGCAGTAACCATGGAGGTAGGTGGGTCTGGAGTCCCCAGGAACACATCTTGTCTAAATTCACTGTATGTGGGGGGCAGGTTGCACTTGTTCTACGAGAATTGGCTCACTGTTACCTCTGATCCTTATATACTCAGGAGTATTCAGGGCTACAAAATTGAATTTATTCACGAACTCCCTACCCCGGTTCAGCATGTTCCTAGCCGGAAATTTATCCTTTCTCAACAAGAGAAGGCAGCAGGACATGCAGAGCTTCATAGGTTAATAGAGAAAGGGGTAGTGGAGAAAGTCACTAAGGAACCCCGGGAGTTCGTGTCCAATATATTCACCAAAAATAAAAAAGATGGCGGTTGCCGCATCATTATTGACTTAACTGAACTGAATACTTCTGTCCAGTATATTCATTTCAAAATGGACACTTTCGACACTGCTATACAGTTAATAGGTCATGGGTACTACATGGCATGCATTGACCTCAAGGATGCATATTATTCAGTACCCATACACAAGGATCATAGGAGATATTTAAAATTTATCTGGATGGGACAATTATGGCAATACAAAGCCTTGCCTAATGGGTTATCATCAGCACCCAGATTGTTTACCAAAATATTGAAACCAGCTTTGGCCTGTTTAAGGAAACAGAACCATACTGTTATGGCTTATCTAGACGACATCCTCATTGTGGGGGAAAATTTGGAAACGGCCACTTTGGCGGTAACAGCCACTAAACAGCTTTTTCAGAAGCTGGGTTTCATTATACATCCAGATAAATCTATATTGGAACCCTCTACCACCATGAAGTATTTGGGGTTCATCATCAACTCTGAGCAAATGTCTATCACATTGCCACCAAGCAAGGTGGAGGACCTGATAGAGGCTTGCAGGGGCCTCTTTGGCACTAAGGATCCATCCATTCGACAGGTGGCCAGGGTGATTGGGAAGATAGTAGCTGCATTTCCGGGAGCTCAGTTTGGGCCTTTACATTACCAAAACTTACAAAGAGCAAAAATTACAGCGCTCAAAAATCAGGCTGGCCATTTTGATAGGCCAATGAAAATACCGGAGAAGGCAAAAGCCGAACTATATTGGTGGATGGGCAATGCCCAAAACTGCTCTAAACCAATCACTATCATCAATCCCTCGGTCACCTTACAAACAGATGCCAGTGCCAAAGGGTGGGGAGCTACTAACACTACCTCTAGTTGTGGAGGTAGATGGAGTGCACAGGAGTTAACCCAATTCAAAAACTTGGGGATTAACTATTCAGAAATGCTGGCAGCATTTCACGGCCTTAAAGCATACTGCACTAATATGCACAAAGTCCATATAAGGAGACAAATTGACAACACCACGGTGGTAGCCTATATTAACGACATGGGCGGTATTAAGTCGATATCATGTGATGAATTGGCAAACAATATCTGGCACTGGTGTCTGCAAAGAGAAATCTGGATATCAGCTACTTACCTTCCAGGTAAGCTAAACACAGTGGCAGACACCAGATCACGTAAATTCAACGACAACATAGAATGGATGTTGGATCGGAGTGTGTTTTCAGATATTGTAGAACGGTATGGAACACCAGATATCGACCTTTTCGCGTCCAGGCTTAATCACCAACTACCAACATATGTTGCTTGGGAACCAGACCCGGGGGCAGTAGCGATGGATGCATTCTCGCTACATTGGGGAGATCTTTTTTGCTACGCTTTTCCCCCTTTCTGCCTCATCAGTCGGGTCTTGCAGAAAATTAAGCAAGACTCCGCATCGGGAATTTTGGTGGTGCCCGACTGGCCTACCCAACCATGGTTCCCTATGGTACGGAAGATGGCCACAGAACCCTGCATCAGGGTGAACAAAAGACCTAGTCTGCTCATTCACCCTGTTACAGGGGAACATCATCCATGTCATGATCGCATGGATCTATTAATTTGCAGATTCTAAAACGGCCACTTCATGGATACGGACTCTCCAACAGGACCATTGACACCATCACAGCAGCCTGCAGAGAGTCCACAAGGAAGCAGTATCTGACCTACATCAGAAAATGGGAAGGATTCTGCGTCTCAGCCAACACCACTTATGAAACTGCCACTATCACGGAAGTGCTGGAATTTTTGGCTACCCTTCATTTCGATGAGGGTTTGAGTTACAGTGCCATCAACTGTGCCAGGAGTGCCCTATCATCCTACCTGGGCCAGGGAAGTGACCAATTGGGCATTGGATCACATCCCCTAGTGTCCAAATTTATGAGGGGAATATTCAATTCCAATCCCCCCAGGCCTAGATACAGCCATACTTGGGATATCAGCACGGTCTTGACCATGCTACGAGGATGGACGCCTATCACGGGACTCCCTTTGGCCAAACTCACGTACAAAATGGTCATGATTATGGCACTTATCACGGCACAACGGGTCCAGTCCCTGCACAAACTCAATTTGGATGCAATGACCTCCACCGGTGATAAAGTCACTTTTTATGTGCAGGGACTATTGAAACAAGATCGTCCCGGAGTGTCTGGTCATACATTAGAGTTTCTGGCTTACCCAACAGATTCTCGCCTCTGTATCGTTACATTAATTTTACGATACATTTCAGTTACTAAAAATCTAAGGGGCACGGAGACAGCATTGCTCATCAGTCACAAGAAACCCCATCATAGAGTCACGGTGCAAACCATTTCCAGATGGTTAAGGGTGGTATTGGATGCGGTGGGGGTGGATACTAACATTTATAAATCTCACTCCACCAGGGCAGCATCCACCTCGGCGGCCAGAAGGATGGAAGTACCTCTGGATCACATCCTGGCCACAGCGGGTTGGAGTAACGAAAAGACATTCCACCGCTTTTACTTTAAACCCGTGACCTCCCCTGATACTTTTGCAGGGAGGATTTTAAGTACTGCCAGATAGTACCCTTTTGGGACTATATTGTTTTGGTATGAATAAATACCTGTTTTTGTTTTTCAGCCA
Source organism: Raja brachyura (assembly GCA_963514005.1). The sequence continues at coordinate 31,750,174 of OY740785.1, read as the reverse complement.
GTGTCTTGTCTGAATTACGTTCATCCTCTTATCCCAACTTTAGCGGTGTGTGAGCATGGAGCTTCCAGGGCATGAAATCACAGAGCTTTGAAATCTTCACGTAGTCACTCACGTGACTCCGAAGTAAAATAGTAAGATTAAACGAGAACTTACCAGTTTGAAGTTTGATCTTTATTTTATGAGGAGTTACGATGAGGGATTACGTTCCCTCCGCTCCCAACCCTCTATTATAAAGATCACCTGGTATGAAAGTTCTCTTTTTTTATCTTACTATATTAGTCATTGTGACTGTTTGTTCTGTGATTTCACACCACTGCTTTGAAGAATGTCGCGCATGCGTGCTGGCGGGGTCTTCACGTAATCCCTCATCGTAACTCCTCATAAAATAAAGATCAAACTTCAAACTGGTAAGTTCTCGTTTAATCTTACTATTAGTGGGCAAAATTAGGGCACATCATATTGGGGGTAGAGAGCTGACATGGCTAGAAAATTGGTTGGCAGACAGGAAACAAAGAGTAGGGATTAACGGGTCACTTTCAGAATGGCAGGCAGTGATTAGAGGGGTACCGCAAGGCTCAGTGCTGGGACCGCAGCTATCTAGATTACTAAAAGTCTCATCTTGACCGCTTTTGGCACACTGTGTTGCGAATTACGAGAGAACGCTGCCACCTACGGCCGTCATGTTTGACCACCTCGCTCCGAGCCCCCCTCCGTCTTCCTGAACTGGAGGACTTTTCCCATCGATGAAAAATCAGAGAGATATTAATGTTTTTTTTAAAATTCCCCATTCTCTCTGCTGCCCCTGCTGGCGGCAGGGGGAGGGACTATAAAACCCGGAAGTGTCGTGCCTCACTCAGTCTCTGCCAGACCCAGGAAGCGAGAAGGTCACGGTTCTCTGAGCTGCGAATAACACTGAACACGCGTCTACATGGGAGTCCCCAGGATGTGGTTTTCAGCAAATGTGTTTTGTGGGCTTGCTAAGTGTTTTTTTTTTGTTGCCCTAATTGGCTTCATTTTAAAGTGCTTTCAGCAAAACGAATGTCTTTTGTCGGCTTGCTAAGTGTTTTTTTTTTTACGCTAATTGGCTTTTTTTAAGTGCTTTCAGCAAAAAGAATGTCATTTGTCGGCTTGCTAAGTGTTTTTTTGCTCTAATTGGCTTTATTTTTAAGTGCTTTCAGCAAAACGAATGTCTTTTGTCGGCTTGCTAAGTGTTTTTGCCCGAATTGGCATGGCTTTTAAAGGGCTTGCTTGCAAAAGTTTTCGGATGGATAAAGCTTGAATAAACATTTTATTAGATCAGAACTGTGTTTAATTAAAAAATTTGCGCTCATTCAGTGATTTTCACTTAGTTGCAAGATGGTGCCGATTAAGTCATTTCCGGTTAGCAGCATGCTGGCGCTGAGTGCGTCATTTCTGGTTCGTGGCAAGAAGCGAGAGGGTGGTTAAGAAGGTTCAATCTTTGGGTGTTAATGGCGGAGTAACAAGATGGATTCAACAGTGGCTGAATGGGAGATGCCAGAGAGTAATGGTGGATGGCTGTTTGTCAGGTTGGAAGCCGGTGACCAGTGGGGTGCCTCAGGGATCTGTGTTGGGTCCACTGTTGTTTGTCATGTACATCAATGATCTAGATGATGGGGTGGAAAATTGGATAAGTAAGTATGCAGATGATACTAAGATAGGTGGTGCTGTGGATAATGAAGTAGATTTTCAAAGTCTACAGAGAGATTTGGGCCATTTGGAAGAGTGGGCTGAAAGATGGCAGATGGAGTTTAATGCTGATAAGTGTGAGGTGCTACATCTTGGCAGGACAAATCAAAATAGGACGTACATGGTAATGGTACAGGGAGAGTGGGAAGATGAAGAGAGGGGGCAATGTTTCTGTTCTCTGTGTGTCGTGAGTCTTTAGGTCGTTCCTCCTCAGAGGTGATGAAGGCAGAGAATGTTATTGTCCCAGGGCAAAGCCAGATCCATTCCAGGCAAGCAGGGAGCGAATGGTTAACGGGAGTGTGGGATTGAGATTACAGTCAGATGAGCCGCAATCATGTTGATTGGTCAAGCAGAGTGGATGGGGTAATTTAGTCTGAGGCGATCTGAGGACCCAATTCCACAACCTGTTGGCAAAGTATGCCCAGCCCATCTTCAAACTGGACACCAGAAGCCCTTAGAGGGTCCGTGGAATTTGGGATTGCCTTGCTGAGTGAAGCAGATTGAAGGGAAACAGACAAGCAACATGAGATGGAGAGTTGGATCTGATGGAGTTTGAAACAATGTCCCATTTGCTGGAACAATGTCGCTCCCAATTGCCATCTCGCAGTATTTCCACCATTCCCAGTCTTTGGAATATCTCAATCAATTCCCTGTATAAATCACGACCTGTCTCAACGGGGATTTCACTTGGCTGATGTCATCTGTTTGCGAATAATTTCAAAATCTCTATTTTTAAACTCTGTTGAAACTTTACAGTCCCAGTGGTACGGAAAATGGTATAAAATCACGGGGAATGTTCCGACCAAGCGTTTAATTCCAACTGTTTACAGGTTGTTCACGGGGACACATCGCTGGGCAGAGAAAATGGGGGCAAAGCTTTTGGAATATGAGAAGGTGGAGAAAATCCTGTACGTAATAATTGCTGTCGTTGGAGTCCCTGGTAAGTGAGCAGAACAATACAAGGTTTATAACTCTCATCGTGTTGCAAGATTCCCAACTGATGATTGTTGTATAATATGGGAAATCAATCCTCCCAGTGAAATATCCATGAATTAACGCTGCGGTTTTTCTTAATTTCACCCAGCCGAAACTAATCCTCTTTTTGATGGGGTGGAAAATTGGATAAGTAAGTATGCAGATGATACTAAGATAGGTGGTGCTGTGGATAATGAAGTAGATTTGTAAAGTCTACAGAGAGATTTGGGACATTTGGAAGAGTGGGCTGAAAGATGGCAGATGGAGTTTAATGCTGATAAGTGTGAGGTGCTACATCTTGGCAGGACAAATCAAAATAGGACGTACATGGTAAATGGTAGAGAATTGAGAAAATGAGGTAATTCTTTACATGGTAAATGGTAGGGAATTGAATACAGTTGAACAGAGGGATCTGGGAATAACCGTGCATAGTTCCTTGAAGGTGGAATCTCATATAGAGAGGGTGGTAAAGAAAGCTTTTGGTATACTAGCCTTTATAAATCAGCGCATTGAGTATAGAAGCTGGGATGTAATGTTAAAATTGTACAAGGCATTGGTGAGACCAAATCTGGAGTATGGTGTACAATTTTGGTCGCCCAATTATAGGAAGAATGTCAACAAAATAGAGAGGGTACAGAGGAGATTTACTAGAATGTTGCCTGGGTTTCAACAGCTAAGTTACAGAGATAGGTTGAATAAGTTAGGTCTTTATTCTCTGGAGCGCAGAAGATTAAGGGGGGGACTTGATAGGGGTCTTTAAAATGATGAGAGGGATAGACAGAGTTGATATGGACAAGCTTTTCCCTTTGAGAATAGGGAAGATTCAAACAAGAGGACATGACTTTTGAATTAAGGGACAGAAGTTTAGGGGTAACATGAGGGGGAACCTCTTTACTCAGAGAGTGGTTGCGGTGTGGAATGAGCTTCCAGTGGAAGTGGTGGCGGCAGGTTCGTTGGTATCATTTAAAAATAAATTGGATAGACATGGATGAGAAGGGTATGGAGGGTTATGGTATGAGTGCAGGCAGGTGGGACTAAGGGGAAAAAAGTTGTTCGGCACGGACTTGAAGGGCCGAGATGGCCTGTTTCCGTGCTGTAATAGTTATATGGTTATATGGTTATATGGTTTACTCTGAGAGTGGTGGCTGTGTGGAATGAGCTTCCAGCAGAAGTGGTGGAGGCAGGATCGATTTTAACATTTAAAAGTAAAGTGGATAGGTATATGGACAGGAAGGGAATGGAGGGTTATGGTCTGAGTACAGGTAGATGGGACTAGGGGAAAATAAATGGTCATCATGGACTGGAAGGGTTGAGAAGGCCTGTTTCCGTGCTGTAATTGTTATATGGTTATATGGTTATATGGTTTTCTCTCACTGCGAGACTCACTAGAATGTGGTTCTTGCCTTCAGTGGGACCTTGCCCAGAGTTGGCCCAGTGCTCGGGACAGGCAGCTCTCCGGGGTACAAGGCCCGATGCTTACGCTGGGCGACAAACATCACACAGGACTCATCCCACCCTGCCAATCACCTTTTCACTCTGCTGCCCTCTGGGAGGCGATACGGGTCTTTGAAGGCCTGCACTTGCAGACTAACTAACAGTTTCTACCCACGTGCCATTAGAGAACTTAACTCAAACAGATAACAGTACGGGCAACACTACACAATTCGGGGTGCATATAAAAATTTGTCTGCTAGAATGTGCAATATAATGTGCATTTTTTATTATCTATTACTTATTTTATGCATTGATCTTGTAGTAAATGTAAATGTGAGAGTAAATTGTTGTTTGTGTTATTGTGTTTTGTTCTTTTTTTAATCTTTTATCCTGTGTCTTTTATTGTTTACCATTGAAGGGGATGCACATGAAATTTCGTTGTACAGTTGATGTGCAATGACAAATAAACGTATTTGATTTGATTTGATATAGTGACTGTAGATAGCTATTTTTTTTCAAATCAAGTCAATTCAACTTTATTTGTCACATACACATACAAGATGTGCAGTGAAATGAAAGTGACAATGCCTGCGGATTGTGCAAAAACAGCAGAACAACAGAACAGAACCAGTATTTACATTTTAGAAAAGTAAAACGACACAACGCCACAGTAAATTGGTCCCTGGTGAGATTAGAGTTTACCAGTGGCTTGTGGGAAGAAACTCCTTCTCATCCTCTCTGTTTTTGCAGCGTGACCGTAACAGCTGGAACAACTGCTTTAATTCTAGTATAAATAAAGTGACGTGAGGAATGTTTTGTAGATTTCTGGATATTGGATTGAATGAGGTGAGATATGTTACTGGGGATGATGCCATGAGTACATAAGCGGGCATTGGTGCGTCTTGACTCCAGCGACTCCCAGCCAAGGCGATTTAACATATGGGAAACACTTGAGTGTCTTGAGTAGTTGTTACAGACAAACCGGGCTGCACACCTCTGCACCTTGTCAAGGCTGTCAATGGTATTTTTCTGGTGAGGGTCCCATATTGTCTGGCGACATTCCAACAGTGGGCGGACCGGATTAGTTACAAGAAGGCCCGGAGAAGGCCCAAAGTTCTGTTTGCTGTTGTGGCAATCTGGTTTATGTGTCTGTACCAGGCTAGGCCAGATGTGAGTTCAACTCCCAGGTATGGGTGGTGATCAACTTCTTTAAGCAGGCTGTCTCCCATCTTGTACCGGTTCATGATCAGCTTGGCCTTATGAGTAAGTCTCATGGAAAAGCATGAGCAATTGCAAAGATGGCTTATGTCATTTTGAAGAACCTTGGCATCTTCAGCAGATTTCATTTCTCGATACACAATACATTCGCCTGCAAAGAGTCTCACTGTCCAAGACAGGTTGTCAGGCAGATCGTTGATGTAGACCAAGAACAGCAAGGGCCCCAACACCGTTCCTTCCCAGTGGCACGCCGGACTCGACTGGAGATTGTTGTGATGACTCACCGTCTACCACAAACTTTAGATGACGTTTGGTGAGGAATGAATCAATCCAGGAGTAGATGTTATTACGGATGCCAACGTGGTGAAGCTTGGCCATCAACCTACAGCCTACACCTACGGCACCTACTGTTTGCATTACACCAGTCACTCGGCTGTTCTCCATTAGAAATTGATTTCTGGAATAATATCTGGAGGATTGAAGAACGTGATTTAAAACTCTGGCAGTCATGCCGTCTGGGCCAAAGGCTTTATGAGGATTCTATTGACAAGCTTTTCAACCCCCTCTTCGGTGATGAGCAAGTCACCAATATCTGGAACGCTACTGGGGCCAAAATGAGGAAAATCAGATTGTTTTTCTCTGGTAAAAACTGAGCAAAACTGACGACCAAGAGCTTCGGCTTTATCTTTTGCAGCTGAAATGATGGTATTGTTAATGTGCAAAGGTGAAACTACAGATTCTTCCTTTCACTTGGATTTCATGACGTTCCAGAATGGACGGGTGTTTCCGGTCTTGAAACCACCACCAATAACATCTCTGATGTAAGATTTATGAGCAATACGAATCTTGCTGTCAATGTGCCTGTGAAGTTGTCGGAAACTAGCCCAGCAAGAAGCAGAGTCATGTTTTTTTGCCTGATTATATAGACGAGTCTTTCTGTTAATGTCTCTCAAATTGTCACAAAACTGTTCCATGTCACATCAATGTCTGCAAAGTTGGCTTTTGTATACAGGTAAACGTTGCGTATTGGTGGTCTGGTGCTGTTTGGTTTCACAACCCACTCCAACGACAACCATTTTCGTGATCGCTGATACCACATTGGACATTAACAAAGTCTGCAGCAGCAGGAGTGTTGGAAAGGCACAAGTCGAGAATATTACTCTCTCTGGTATTCTTTTTTACCAGCTGGTGGAGATTGTGACCATTAAAGATGTCAATCAAAAACGTACTGATGGCAGGGTGTTGACCACAAGGTTTAAAGCCTAATGTTTCCCAATGGATGTCAGGTACATTAAAATCGCCCAGTAGCCAAATACTAGCGTTTGCTGGTATTCTGGCCAGGGAAGTATCCAGTTCTTTAACATAGTCTCTGTCTGATGAGGAGGCCTGTACAAGGTCCCTATGTTCACAGGAGATACACCTTTAACGCAAATAAAGATCCGTATCAGCTCGCAGTCTGTCTGGAGATTGGTTTCAACAGATGCAACAAGGGTGGGTGTTCTTAACGGCTATGAAAACAAGTCCCCCTTTAGCATTTTGAGAAATATAACATTTAGCATTTAGCCCCGGAGAACGTGTTCAGTAATGCCCAGTGTCCGTTCCCTTGTCTTTCCGCAGTGAATTTTGTGGCGATTGTGATCCTGTCCCGGGGAAAGTGCGGCCTCTCCACCTGCACCACTCGCTACCTGGTGGCCATAGCAGCGGCCGATCTACTGGTCATCACCACCGAGGTAATGTTGTATCAGATCAAATACCATTACTTTAATTGGAGTTTCCTGTCCATCACCCCTGTGTGCAGTGTCATCGATGTATTGAAGTTCGCAACTACAGACTGTTCTGTCTGGTTCACCGTCACTTTCACCTTTGATCGGTTTGTCGTCATTTGTTGCCAGAAGCTGAAAACTAAATATTGCACTGGGAAAACTGCAGCTGCGGTCCTGGCAACAGCCGGCGTTCTGCTCTGTCTGAAAAACATTCCCCGCTACTTCCTGTTTAAACCCCGGACAATCATTGACAATGTCCCGTGGTTCTGTGTCTTGGTGGATGGTGCTTACACTGACCCCGGGTGGGTGGCATTTGACTGGATCGACACGGTTTTAACTCCGCTCCTCCCTTTTGCTGTAATCCTGCTGCTCAATGCTCTGACAGTCCGCCACATTTTAATGGCCAGTCGGGTCCGTAGGGGGCTGAGGGGTGAGAGCAAGGGGGAGAACCGCAGTGACCCGGAGATGGAGAGCAGGAGGAGGTCTGTGGTTTTACTATTCACCATCTCCGGCAGCTTCATCCTCCTGTGGCTGACGGCGGTTGTAAACTTCGTCTATTATCAGGTCACAGCAACTGGAACTGATGTGAATGATTCTGAATATATCTTTGCCTACGTCGGGTTTTTGCTGAGGGATCCAACACATTTATTTACGCGGCGACCCAGTCCAAGTTCAGGGAGCAGGTGAAGAGAGCAGTGAAATATCCGCTCTCCTCAGTGCGTTGGCTCGTTAATAAATCCGCTCCCTGAGCGCATCCATCCCAGAGGCGGCCGCAGTCTCTCCGCTCCGGGCTCCGGCTCCTCACATTCACCGCCGGATCATCCATGTGTATCTGTCCCACGGATGATCCCATCAGACGGCCCTGCTCCCGGACTCCCAGCCCGTCACAACGAGATATGTCACATTTGCCCAATGGCCCCGTCTCCCTCCGCTGTGGGGACCGGTCTGAGGCAAACTCCACCCTGGGACCAATCGTTCGTCTCCCTCCGCTGTGGGGACCAGTCTGGGGCAAACTCCACCCTGGGACCAATCGTTCGTCTCCCTCCGCAGTGGGGACCTGTCTGAGGCAAACTCCACCCTGGGACCAATCGTTCGTCTCCCTCCGCTGTGGGGACCGGTCTGAGGCAAACTCCACCGTGGAACCAATCGTCACGTCTCCCTCCGCTGTGGGGACCGGTCTGAGGCAAACTCCACCCTGGGACCAATCGTTCGTCTCCCTCCGCAGTGGGGACCGGTCTGGGGCAAACTCCGCCCTGGGACCAATCGTTCGTCTCCCTCCGCAGTGGGGACCGGTCTGGGGCAAACTCCACCGTGGGACCAATCGTTCGTCTCCCTCCGCAGTGGGGACCGGTCTGGGGTAAACTCCACCCTGGGACCAATCGTTCATCTCCCTCCGCAGTGGGGACCGGTTTGGGGTTAACTCCACCGTGGGACCAATCGTCACGTCTCCCTCTGCAGTGGGGACCGGTCTGAGGTAAACTCCACCCTGGGACCAATCGTCCCGTCTTCCTCCGAAGTGGGGACCAGTCGTCCCGCCTCCGCCCTGGGACCAAACATCTCCCTCCGCAGTTGGGACCGGTCTGGGGTAAACTCCACCCTGGGACCAATCGTCACGTCTCCGTCCGCACTGGGGACCTATCTGGGGTAAACTCATTTTCATGCCCTCCCTTGGCAACAGAAGGCATCTTGAAACAGACCCAAATTCTCGCCCTCCTCTACCTGCTTCAATATTTTTTTACTACAGATATACTATGAGAAATCAGGCCCTTCGGTCCACCGAGTCCATGCCGATCAGCGATCGCCCATTCACATGCTAGAGAGCGGGAACTAAACTAATATTTGATACACTCGCTCTCCTCTCTTTCGCCCCTTCTCTCGCCCCCCTCTCTTTCTCCCCCTCATCCCATCTCTCTCTCCTCGTTTGACTAAATAAACAAAAGGAAGTTAAACTAAAGACTAAACACTCCCCTCTCTCTCCCCCTCTCAACTTTATTATAATATATTTTCAATTATAAACTAAAGTAATATTTGATACCCTCTCCCCCTCTTCATTTTATAAAAACTTAAATTAGAAACATAGAAACATAGAAAAATAGGTGCAGGAGTAGGCCATTCGGCCCTTCGAGCCTGTACCTCCATTCAATGTGATCATGGCTGATCATCCAACTCAGTATCCCGTACCTGCCTTCTCTCCATACCCCCTGATCCTTTTAGCCACAAGTGCCACATCTAACGCCCTCTTAAATATAGCCAATGAACTGGCCTCAACTACCTTCTGTGGCAGAGAATTCCAGAGACTCACCACTCTCTGTGTAAAGAATGTTTTCCTCATCTCGGTCCTAAAGGAATTCCCCCTTATCCTTAGACTGTGACCCCTTGTTCTGGACTCCCCCAACATCGGGAACAATCTTCCAGCATCTAGCTTGTCCAACCCCTTAAGAATTTTATAAGTTTCTATAAGATCCCCCCTCAATCTTCTAAATTCCAGCGAGTACAAGCCGAGTCTATCCAGTCTTTCCTCATATCAAAGTCCTGACATCCCAGGAATCAGTCTGGTGAATCTTCTCTGTACCCCCTTTATGGCAAAAATATCTTTCCTCAGATTTGGAGACCAAAACTGTACGCAATACTCCAGGTGTGGCCTCACCAAAACCCTGTACAACTGCAGTAGAACCTCCCTGCTCCTATACTCAAATCCTTTCGCTATGAATGCTAACATACCATTTGCTTTCTTCACTGCCGGCTGCACCTGCATGCTTCAATGACTGGTGTACCATGACACCCAGGTCTCGTTGCATCTCCCCTTTTCCTAATCTGCCACCATTCAGATAATAGTCTACCCTCATGTTTTTGCCACCAAAGTGGATAACCTCACATTTATCCACATTATACTGCATCTGCATGCATCTGCCCATTCACTCAGCCTATCCAAATCACCCTGCAGCCTCCAAGCATCCTCCTCACACCTAACTATACCCCCCAGCTTGGTGTCATCTGCAAATTTGGAGATGTTGCATTGAATTCCCTCGTCCAAATCATTAATATATATTGTAAATAGCTGGGGTCCCAGCACTGAGCCTTGCGGCACCCCACTAGTCACTGCCTGCCATTCTGAAAAGGACCCATTTACTCCTACCCTTTGCTTCCTGTCTGCTAGCCAGTTCTCTATCCACATCAATACTGAACCCCCAATACCGTGTGTTTTAAGTTTGTATTCTAATCTCTTATGCGGGACCTTGTTGAAAGCCTTCTGAAAATCTAGAAATAACACATATACTAGTTCTCCATTATCCACTCTACTAGTTACATCCTCGAAAAATTCTATCAGATTTGTCAGACATGATTTACCTTTCGTAGATCCATGCTGACTTGTCCAATGACTTCACCACTTTCCAAATGCGCTGCTATCCCATCTTTAATAACTGACTCTAGCAGTTTCCCCACTACCGATGTTAGACTAACTGGTCTGTAATTCCCCGCTTTCTCTCTCCCTCCTTTTTTAAAAAGTGGGATAACATTAGCTACCCTCCAATCCTCAGAATCTAAGGAATTTTGAAAAATTGTCACTAATGCATCCACTATTTCTGTGGCTTCTTCCTTGAGTACTGTGGGATGCAGACTATCTGGCCCTGGGGATTTATCGGCCTTCAATCCATTCAATTTACCCAACACCACCTCCCGGCTAACCTGGATTTCACTCAGATCTTTCATCTTATTTGACTCCCGTTCCACTGCTATTTCTGGCAGATTATTTATGTCTTCCTTAGTGAAGACAGAACCAAAGTAGTTATTCAATTGGTCTGCCATGTCCTTGTTCTTCATGATCAATTCACCTGTTTCTGACTGCAAGGGACCAACATTTGTTTTAACTAGTCTCTTTCTCTTCACATATCTATAAAAACTTTTGCAGTCAGTTTTTATGTTCCCTGCCAGTTTCCTTTCATAATCTATTTTCCCTTTCCTAATTAAGCCCTTTGTCCTCCTCTGCTGGATTCTGAATTTCTCCCAGTCCTCCGGTAGGCTGCTTTTTCTGGCCAATTTGTATGCCTCATCTTTTGTTTTTATACTATCCCTGATTTCCTTTGTTATCCATGGATGCACCACCTTCCCTGATTTATTCTTTTGCCAAACTGGTATGAACAATTTTTGTACTTCATCCATGCAGTCTTTAAATAACTTCCATTGCACCTCCACTGTCAACCCTTTAAGAATCACCAGCCTATCTTGGCCAATTCACATCTCATACCTTCAAAGTTACCTTTCTTCAAGTTCAGAACCCTTGTTTCTGACTTAATTTTGTCACTCTCCATCCTAATGAAGAACTCAACCATATTATGGTCACTCTTGCCCAAGGGGCCACACACAACAAGACTGCTAACTAACCCTTCCTCATTACTCAATACCCAGTCTAGAATAGCCTGCTCTCTCGTTGGTTCCTCCACATGTTGGTTGAGAAAACTATCCCGCATATATTCCAAGAAATCCTCTTCCTCAGCAGCCCTGCCAATTTGATTCACCCAATCTACATGCAGATTGAAGTCACCCATTATAACCGCGTTACCCTTGTTGCACGCATTTCTAATTTCCTGTTTGATGCCATCCCCAACTCCAATACTACTGTTAGGTGGCCTGTACACAACTCCCACTAGCGTTTTCTGCCCCTTAGAGTTTCGCAGCTCTACCCATATCGATTCCACATCCTCCAAGCTAATGTCCTTTCTTTCTATTGCATTAATCTCCTCTCTCACCAGCAACGCTACCCCACCTCCTTTTCCTTTTCATCTATCCATCCTGAATATTGAATATCCCTGGATGTTCAGCTCCCAGCCTTGGTCACCCTGGAGCCATGTCTCCGTGATCCCAACTATAGCATAGTCCTTAATCACTATCTGCACCTTCAACTCATCCACCTTATTACGAATGCTCCTCGCATTGAGACACAAAGCCTTCAGGCTTGTTTTTACAACACTCTTACTCCTTATACAATTATGTTGACAAGTTGCCCCTTTCACATCGATCCCTATTACACTTGACCATACTCTCCTATCCCTTTGTGAGCTTTCTTTCCCGCTAATTCTGGGGTCAATAACCATCCCTTTACTCTCTTTCCCTTTAACTCCATCCTTGACTATCCCATTTGACACCCCACCCCCCTTATTCAGTTTAAAACCATCCGTGTAGCAGTGGCAAACCTGCCGGCCAGAAGGCTGGTCCCCCACCTGTTAAGATGCAATCCGTCCATTTTGTACAGTTCCCCCTTACTCCAAAACAGATCCCAGTGATCTAAGAATCTAAATCCCTGCCCTCTGCACCAGTTCCTCAGCCACACATTCAGGTCCCGTATCTCCCTGTTCCTGCTCTCGCCAGCACGAGGAACTGGAAGCAAACCGGAGATAACGACCCTGGAAGTCCTTGAATTGAATTAATATGTTACCCCATCTCCCTCCCTCTCTCCCCTCTTTCCTCCCTCCACTTTATAATACATTTACAATACTGAATTAAACTAATATTTGATTCCGCCTCCTCCCTCTCTCTCTCTGCCCACTCTCCCCCTCTCCTTTCTCTCTCCCCCTCTATCCTTTCTCTGTACCCACCAGCCCCACTCCCTTTTCTCTCCCTCTCTCCCCCCTCTCAATCTCTCTCCCTTTTGTCCCCAATCTCTCTCTCTTCCCCAATATATCTCCCTCTCTCTCTTTCCCCTTCTCTCTTCCCCTCGCCCCATCTCTTCCTCACCTCTCTTTTGACTAAATAAATTAAACTAAGTGAAACAAAACACCAAACTCTCCCCTCTCACTCTCCCTCCTCTCTCTCTCCCCCCTTCTCCACTTTATTAATACATTTACAATAATAAACAAAACTAATATTTGATACCCTCTCCCTCCCCTCCAATTTATAATAAATTGCAAGAAATTAAACTAATATGCGTGAACCCTCTCTCTTCCTCCCCTTCCTTCCCCCTCTCACTCTCTGCCCTGCTGCATTTTGGGATGTCCAACAATGGCAGGACCTACACAGTAGATGGTCGGCCTCTGGCCAGTGTTGTAGAGCAGAGGGATCTAGGAGTACAGGCGCATGGTTGGTCCAGTCACAGCTTGATAAGGTGGTCAAAAAGGCTTTTAGCACTTTGGCCCTCATCAGTCAGAGTATTGAGTATAGGAGTTGGGAGGTCATGTTGCAGTTGTATAAGACGTTGGTGGGACCGTATTTAGAATATAAGTATAAGTGGGACGCGTTGGGTCCCAGCTTCACACGGGAGTGCTGGTCCCCCAACGCAATATTCCACCTCTCAACCAATTCCAATAATGGTGGCCAGTGGGGTGTGGGGGGCTTTCAGGGAGCGCTACTATGGGTGTTGTGGGTTGAAAAGACTGGTTTCCAGAGGGCTAGTATTGACATTGTGGGCCAAATGGATTCTTGGGCTGGCGGCTCAGTCACTCAGGCCTGGTGTGCTGGCAGCTCACTCACTCACGGCTGGTGGGCTGGTTGTTGACTCACGGCTCTTCCTTGAAATGCCACTTCAGGCAGGGTGCAAGGCCACCAAACTCAAGTGCAGTTTCTTGCCACTTCAGGCAGGGTGCAAGGCCACCTGATTGACATGAGAGAGAGAATCTCAACAATTTTAAAACATTAATAACTCTTTTATTTTTTTATTGATGGGAAAAATCCTCTTGTTCTGCGCAGTGGAGGTGGACTCTGAGTAAGATGGCCAAAAATCACAGCCGTTAGTGGTAGTGTTTTTTCTAAAATCAATTTGCAGTGCAAACAGGAAGTGGTCAAGATCAGACTTTTAATTATATGGATGTTCAGTTCTGGGCACCATGTTATAGGAAAGATATTGTCAAGCATGAAAGGGTTCAGAAATTATTTACGAGGATGTTGCCAGGACGAGATGGTGTGAGTTGTAGGGAGAGGTTGAGTAGGCTGGGTCTCTATTCCATGGAGTGCAGGGGGACGAGGGGAGATCTTATAGAGATATCCAAAATCACGAGAGGAATAGATCAGGTAGATGCAGTCCTTTACCCAAAATAGTAGAATCGAGGACCAGAGGACATAGGTTCAAGTTGCAGGTGAAAAGATTTAATAGGAATCCGAGGGGTGACATTTTCACACAGAGGGTGGTGGGTGTATGGAATAAGCCGCCAGAGGAGGAAGTTGTGGATGGGACTATCCCAACGTTTAAGAAACAGTTGGATTGGTACATGGATTCAAGTTGCATGGAAAAAGATTTAATAGTCAGATTAAACGAGAACTTACCTGTTCGAAGTTTGATCTTTATTTTATGAGGAGTTACGATGAGGGATTACGTGAAGAAGCCCCACCAGGCACATGTTCGGCATACTTCAAAGCAACGGCGTGAAAAACACAGAAACCGATAGCCGGAGTAAGATAGTAAGGCTCACAAACACTAGAACTACCAGATGATCATTTATATTATGAGGGTTGGGAGCGGAGGGCACATAATCCCTCATTGTAACTCCTCATAAAATAAAGATCAAACTTTGAACAGGTAAGTTCTCGTATAATCTTACTATTTGACTTCGGAGTCACGTGAGTGACTACGTGAAGATTTTAAAGCTCTGTGATTTTCATGCCGTAGATCATTCCATACGACACACTGCTTCAGTTTACCCAGTAGTGAGTAAATAATATATATTGCTTGAAATTATGCAATAAATATTTATATATATATATATATATCCAAGATGGCGGCACTGGCTTAACAGCTGCGGCCCGCCTGCAGTCCATCTGTTATTTTATTTTTCTGTCCTGTTTTTTAGTTGGGTTCGTTCGTTTTGTTAGATTGTGTGTGTATGCAGGTGGGGGGGGGGGGGGGAGTAACATGTCCGTGTCTCTTCCTTCTGGGGGGGGGGGGTGCGACTTTTCTGTCGTATTTCCCATCTCCGTCTGTGCCGAGGCCTAATGGCGGAGCTGGTGACCTCAGGCCCCGGGGCTGTCCCACTGGCAGCAGCGGCAGCAGCAGCAGCGGCGACCCAACTCCCGGAGCGGTTCCAGCAGCGACGACCCGACTCCTGGAGCGGTTCCAGTGGCGGCGGCAGCAGCAGCAGCGGCGGCCCAACTCGGTCCCAGAGCGGGGGCGTCGGCAGTAACAGCGGCCCAACCACGGGCCCGGTGGACCCCCGGGCCGCAGAGTTGAACCAGCCCGTTCGCGGAGCTCGGTTGAACCGCGGGACTGACTACTTACCATCGCCCGGTGGGGTTGCGGCATCTGAGGCCTGGATCGCCTCGGCGCAGAGGGAAACAAAGAGGGAAGAGACACAGACTTTGAGACTTTGCCTTCTATCACAGTGAGGAGGTGTTTGGTGAACTCATTGTGGTGGATGTTAAATTTGTGTTTATTGTGTGTTCTGTCATTTTTATTTATTTATTTTTAATTATATGTATGACTGCAGAGGAACAGTTTTGTTCAGACCGAAAGGTTTGATTGACAAATAAAGAATCTAATCATATATATATATATATATATATATATATATATATATATATATATTTTTTCTTTTTTAATAATAATAATAAAACGAAAAGTAATAACCCCTCTATCCCAGGGGCATAACAACAATATGATATGCACCAAAGTAAACAATTTTGAACAGAACCCAACACAGCATGTGCAAGTCTGGCACTGTAACAACAGGTTTATCATAAAACTAGGAAAGTTTCTTTTTTAGACCATCCTGCAGTCTCCAGAATTTGGTCGAGCGGCACGTCCTGCACCTTCGCCGCGGACATTGATACCGCCCTTGTGGAATGAGATTTATACACATCAGTGTCTACTCCAGTTAATCCAGAACCTGTTTATCCATCTAGAAATAGTTTGTACTGTCACTTTTATATGTTTCTTGTGGATAATGAACATTGGTGTCTCACAATCTCGGAGACTCATAATTCAATATATATTAATTCAGATGCTTAACCACACACAATGTTTAGTTGACAGCGTATGTCTTAAAGATTACATTGGTTCCAGCCTTTCTTGGCTTGCTTTGCTTGCTTAGATCATTGACTTAAAACATTATTTTATCTACAGACAACTGTATACAATCTAACCACAACATATGTAATGTTTGTACTCATTGTGCTGATATTAATGGCATGAGCATAACCACTTTAAATATTAACTTCTGAAAAGATAGTGTCGTAATTAGAGTCCATTGACGAAGCAATGTGAGAACTATACTGACATCCCAGATTTCTGTATATCTGGGTTTGGTAGGATTTTATTAAAATTCCTCTCATGAATCGGGATATTAACAGATGAGACCCGATAGTTGTCGATTCTGAAATAGTCCTAAATAGGAGGACAAAACACTCCGAGCTCCATTAATGGTACTATAACTCAGGTGCAGCATAGCAAGGAACTCCAATACATCCGATATGTTTGCAGTATGATAAAATATATCTGACTGTATACAAAAAGATTTCCCATTCCTTATATGACACATATATTGTTTCTCAGTGCTATCTCTCCAAGCTGCAGTTATGACATCCATGGTCCTATCCGACATTCCATCAGAACCTGCAGATTAACAATTAATACAGTCATGTAATGGATGACTTCTGCTGTGACTGGATGTACCAACAATTACTGCACCTGGGATTTGTCATGAATGTCTGAATCATCATTCTGAGCACCAATGGGAACAATGGCTGTGTAGTAATGGTCCCTAGATAAGGGAAGTATCAGATATTAACTGATAAGAACAGATACTACACTTGATCTTAGCCAAAAGGCCAAGAACAATACCAATTTGGAACCACCAAACCCCTGCGGCGGAGACTTGCTCTATTTTGGTGACACATTGTCTAATCAGACAAAATGGGGAAAACATAAAAGACTATACTTCCCCAATGTAGTGAGAATGCATCCACCGCTAATGCTCCTGGGTCTGACTCCCACGAGACACATTTAGACCACTGGAGATTTAATCCAGACACAACAGATCAACATTTGGTACACATACTGTCTGACAATCTTTTTGAAACTTTTTTAATTTTAACATTTATTCTGAATTGTCATTGCACTTTCGTGATCTGTTGTCTTACCACAATATTGTATTCTCCCACAGTTGTGGTATTGTCTACTCGTAATTGAACATGTAAGTTCTTTATTGTAGAACAACAGCTATCAATGCATAAAATGCCCCCAATAACTCCAAATAATTCAACCATGTATTTGGAGAATTAATCGGCTTGGACAGTCCATCGACCACCACAACTGGTGTCGCTGTCCTAAGCTCCCCATCCAAGAGCACTCTCATCAGTCTGTAATAACACTGAAGACTTCTGAACAAGCCCATTTTTACTTCTAGTAACTCATATCCTCTAGATAAGTCATTACAATGTGATTCGGAGCCCTCATTAACACCAGTGCTGGTTTCAATAATTGTGTGAGCAATTTGAGGGCTGAATTTAACCCATTAGGTAATTCCTTCAGCTGACCCATCCAATTAATTGATGTACCTGAATAATAAGGCATCTTTTTTAAGTCTAAAAAATAGCCACATAGCAGCCTTGTGATAACAACTTTGTTATAGTGCTGAAGTGTACTTTTTTAAATGTTTATACTGAACTATAAATTTAAGTTTGTGAGTCCTAGAATGACTCTGCAACCCCCATACTTGTGGCTGGGATATATTATCTCTACCTGACGAGTTCCTGGTACATTCAAACACCAAGCCGATCAGATTAATGCAGAATTACAAAACAATTGTAATCTTAACCAACCAGAGGTTGTTTCCCCAGAAATTCCATGTGTAATGGAATGACGTTTCTGTACTTCCGTAAATGAACCAGAAGATCTTCTTCTCTTAATATAGGGGTTCGTTTTCATCGATCATAAATCTGGTTATAGCTTGCCCACATAATCCTGCATTTTTTGGGTATAATGTTAGCCAATGGCAATTTTCATCATACAATTGGGTTCGAATATGCTTTGCAGATTAAAGCAAGCATGTCTTAACGTATTGGACATTATCGACCCATGTATGTCTTCCCCAAATGCAGTGATGCCAACTGAATATCAGCTAGAGGACATGCTGGAACACATTTCCTGTCCTCGCATCGTTACACTCATGAGTGCCCAATTACTGTTGGCACCCTGAGCGAGGCACAATAGACGGGTGTTTTATATATTTTTATATATTAGTTACTGTTTCAGTCATAACAGTATCTTGGAGTAGGTGAGAAACCAAATAATGTTGGCCGCCAGGTTCATCCATAGCCTCACTAGTCCATACCGATGTAGCAAAACTTGGTGCTACATCGGGAACACCCGGAATATTTCTATTGTGCTCTGGTGTATACACATAAGTAGGGACACCAGCTTCAGGGTCAGTTTCATCCTGCCCTGGTACTCCAGAGTCTTGCTCTAAGGACTTCATCCAGACCTATGCAAGGCACTGGTGAATGAGATTCTCATTCTTCATAGGCACCATACTCAGTGTATGGAAACTCCCTCGGAGCCTGCCTTAGAATCTCATGGGTCTTAGAACCCTTGATTGTTTAGAGTTTGGAGCATTTTATCTTGCTCTAAGGACTTCATCCAGACCGAACCAAGGTACTGGAGAATCAGAATTCCATTTTCATAGGCACCATACTCAGCGTATGGAAACTCCTTTGGAGCTTGCCTTACAGGAAGACATCCATGGGTCTTAGAACCCTTGACTAAGTCAAGTGTGGAGCATTTTCTCCATTTCCAGCCTCCCCCACATTCTTGTCCTCCCTTGGAGGAGAGTTACTTTCTTTACTGTTTTGTATTTGTGCATAAACCATATATGTTTAAAATTATAATTCTGAGAGGCACATTCTGCTTGCAGAATATTAGTATTAACCTCAGTATCACACAGGGTTATATACATTTCCATAAAGAAAACTGCATCTGGTAATATATACACAGAGCAGACTTTATTTTACAATTGTGGGTATGTGGAGCCGGCAT
Organism: Raja brachyura; assembly: GCA_963514005.1. The sequence goes on along the minus strand of OY740785.1, from coordinate 31,731,121 downwards.
TTAGTGCAGCCGTTATCTCCAAACCCGATCTAAATAGCGGTAAATAGCGGGAAACGGCTTTTAAATCGCCTTATCTCCCGATCCGATCTAAATCGGAAACTGCGGTTTCAGCACATTCCATTCAATTACCGAAGTTTAAAAATACTTTCACTCTAGCCGGCTCCGTATTTTCAAGCCAAATTTACAGAGTTTTTAAAAATTTTTCCACAATACATAAACACTCTAGCTGGCTCTGCAGACTTACAGAGTTTAAAAAACACTCGCATGAAGTTCAACACTGACTTACCTGTGGGTTAAACTTACTGCTGGTGGGAGCTGCGCTCTCCACCCTGTCGGTCCACATGTGTCGACGTAATGCCGAACATGCGCCTGGCGGGGCTTCTTCACGTAGTCACTCAATAGGAATCCGAGGGGTAACATTTTCACACAGAGGGTGGTGGGTGTATGGAATAAGCTACCAGAGGAGGAAATTGAGGCTGGGACTATCCCATCGTTTAAGAAACAGTTGGATTGGTACATGGATAGGACAAGTTTAGAGGGTTATGGGCCATTGAAACATAGAAAATAGGAGCAGGAGGAGGCCATTCGGCCCTTCGAGCCAGCACCATCATTCATTGTGATCATGGCTGATCATACCCAATCAATAACCCGTGCCTACTTTCTTCCCATATCCCTTAATTCCACTAGCCCCTAGAGCTCTATCTAACTCTCTCTTAAATCCATCCAGTGATTTGGCCTCCACTGCCCTCTGTGGCAGGGAATTCCACAAATTCACAACTCTCTGGGTGAAAAGGTTTTTTCTCACCTCAGTCTTCAATGGCCTCCCCTTTATTCTAAGACTGTGGCCCCTGGTTCTGGACTCGCCCAACATTGGGAACATTTTTCCTGCATCTAGCTTGTCCATTCCTTTTATAATTTTATATGTTTCTATGAAATAACCCCTCATCCTTCTAAACTCCAGTGAATACAGCCTAGTCTTTTCAATCTTTCCACATATGACAGTCCCTCCATCCCAGGGATCAATCTCGTGAACCTACGCTGCACTGCGTCAATCACAAGGATGTCCTTCCTCAAATTAGGAGAGCAAAACTGAACACAATACTCCAGATGTGGTCTCACCAGAGCCCTGTACAAATGCAGAAGAACCTCTTTACTCCAATACTGAAATCCTCTTGTTATTAAGGCCAATATTCCATTACCTTTCTTCACTGCCTGCTGTACCTGCACGCCAACTTTCAGTGACTGGTGTACAAGGATGCCCAGGTCTCACTGTACCTCCCCCTAACCTAACCTAACCTAACCCCATTGAGATAATAATCTGCCCCCTTGTTTTTGCCGTCAAAGTGGATAACCTCACATTTATCTATATTACACTGCATCTGCCACATATCTGCCCGCTCACTCAACCAGTCCAGGCCCTGCAACCTCCTAACCTCCTACACTGCCACCCAGCTTTGTGTCAGCCGCAAACTTGCTAGCGTTGCTCCTAATTCCCTCTTCCAAATCATTAATATATATGGTAAACAGTTGCGGCCCCAACACTGATCCTTGCGGCACTCCACTCGCCACTGCCTGCCATTCTGAAAAGGACCCGTTCACTCCTACTCTTTGCTTCCGGTCTGCCAACCAATTTTCTATCATGTAAACACCCTACCCCCAATACAATGTGCTATAATTTTAGTCACAAGTCTACTGTGCTGGACCTTATCAAAGGCTTTCTGAAAGTCTAGATACGCTACATCCATTGGCACCTCTTCATCCATTTTACTTGTCACATCCTCAAAAAATTCCAGAAGATTAGTCAAGCATGATTTTCCTTTCATAAATCCATGTTGACTTGGACTAATCCTTTTACTGCTATCCAAATGCCCCATTATTACCTCTTTAATAATTGACTCCAGCATCTTTCCCACCACCAAAGTCAGGCTAACTGATCTGTAATTCCCTGTTTTCTCTCTCGCTCCTTTCTTGGAAAGTGGAATAACATTAGCTATCCTCCAAGAGCAGGCAAATGGGATTAGGGTAGCTGGGAGATAGTTGCCAGGTATGGGCGAGTTGGGCCGAAGGGCCTGTTTCCACACTGGATCACACTATGACTCTCTCTCCTCTCTCTCTCTCTCTCTCTCTCTCTCTCTCTCTCTCTCTCTCTCTCTCTCTCTCTCTCTCTCTCTCTCTTCCCGCTTTCTCTCCCCCTTGTTTCTCTCTTCCCTCCAATGTATAAGAATACATTCGCAATAATAAGTTATAGTAAACTAATATTTGATACCCTCTCCCATCTCTCTCTCCCCCATTTCCCTCTCCCCCTTCTCTCCCTCAACTCTCTTCCCTCTCTACCTTCTCTCTCCCACTTCCCTCCATCTTTCACTCTTCTCTTCCTCTTCCTCCCACTCTGTCACCCCTCTTTCGCCCCCTCTCCCCCCTTCTCTCCCTATCATTTTCTCTCTCTTTCTATCCTCTCACTCTCTCCCCCCTTTCTCCCACCCGCCTCTCTCTCTCCCTCCATCTCCCCCCCTCTCTCTCTCTCTCCCTCCCCCATGCCTGAAACACCACCAGCAATCCAGTGTAGATGTTCACCATCATGCGGACTCTGGATAAGGTGGGGGGGCAGGAACTGTGATTTTTCTTGGTTACGTGGGGGAAAATTGCCATTTTCTCGCTTTCCGCTGGGAACAGGAGGCAAAAGTCGGCCATCTTGAAACAGGCCCCAAACTCTTGTCCTCTTCTTCCTGCTTCACTTTTCCCTTTTTACTTCAGAGATACAGCGCAGAAACAGGCTCATCGGTCCACCGAGTCCGTGCCAACCAGCGATCGCCTGTTCACACTCTAGTTTAGTTTAGAGATTCAGAATGGAAACTAAACTAATATTTGATACCTTCTCTCCCACCTCTCTCTCTGCCCACTCTCTCTCTCTCTTCCCCTCATTGCATCTCTCTCTCCTCTTTCGACTAAATAAACTAAACTAACTTACACTAAACACTAAACTCTCCCCACTTTGTAATAAATTGACAATAACTTAAACTGACATGTTACATGCTCTCTCTCGCCCCCCTTCCTTCGCCCCTCTCTGACCTCTCTCACCTCCCTCTCTCTTTCTCTTCCCTCTTCCTCCCCCCTCTTTCTCTTCAATTTATAAGACATTTACATTTAAATTAAACTAAACTAATACTTGATACCCCCTCTCTGTCTCTTCCCCTCTATAACCCTTTCTCTCCACCCCCTCTCTCCTCCCCTCTCTCTATCCTCCCTTTCTCGCACTATCTCCCCCTCCCCGTCTCTCTCTCTCTCTATGTCTATCAAGGAAATAGGCGATCGCTGGTCGGCGCCGAATCGGTGGGCCGAATGGCCTGTTTCCACGCTGTTTCTCTAAAGTAAAAAGGGAAAAAGAGAAGCAGGGAGAGGAGGGCGAGAGTTTGGGGCCTGTTTCAAGATGGCCGACTTTTGCCTCCTGTTCCCAGCGGAGGGGGAGAAAATGGCCGTGATCTCCCCCCATATCCACAAACAATCACCATTCCCCCCTCCCTCCCATCACGAGTTCCCATGATGGTCAACATGTCCACTGGATTGGTGGTGGTGGTGTTTCAGATCAAAGAGAGGGGGGAGAGGGAGTGGGGGAGGGAGAGATCAGAGGGAAGAGAGAGAGAGAGAGAGAGAGAGGGAGAAGGAGAGGGAGAGGGAGAGGGAGAGGGAGAGGGAGAGGGGGAGGGGGAGACAGAGGGAAGAGAGAGGGAGAGGGGTAGGGAGAGGGGGAGGGACAGGGAGAGGGAGAGGCAGAGGGAGAGGGAGAGGGAGAGGGAGAGGGAGGAAGGAGAAGGGGCTGTCTGTACATAGTTTGTACGTTCTCCGCGTCACCTGCGTGGGTTTGCTCTGAGATTTTCGGTTTCCTCCCACACCCCAAAGACGTACAGGTTTGTATGTTAATTGGCTTGGCAATATAAAACTGGTCCCGAGTGATGTGTAGGATAGTGTTCATGTGTGGGGATCGCTGGTCGGCGCGATCACGGTGGGTTGAAGGGATTGTTTCCGCGCTGTATCTCTAAACTAAAGATTGGGGAGAGAGAGAGTGGGATAGAGAGAGAGAGAGAGAGAGAGAGAGAGAGAGAGGGAGAGAGAGAGTGGTGGGACAGAGAGGGGGCAGAGAGAAGGGGAGGGATAGTGAGATAGGGGGGAGATAGAGAGGGGGTGAGAGAGAGAGGGGGGAGAGGGTGTATATATGTAACTTTCAGGGATCTGTGTGACTATGACTCCACTTTCAGTTCTCTCTTTATTTATTTTCTAGTGTAAATAGAGTAATTTCAGGAATGTGTGCGACAGTGGTCTCTCTCTCTCTCTCTCTCTCTCTCTATGAAGGAACCGGGCGATTGCTGGTTGGCGCAGAATCGGTGGGCCGAAGGGCCTGTTTCTGTGCTGTATCTCTGAAGTAAAAAGGGAAAAAGTGAAGCAGGGAGAGGAGGGCGAGAGTTTGGGGCCTGTTTCAAGATGGCTGACTTTTCCCTCCTGTTCCCAATGGAGGGCGAGAAAATGGATAGCGAATGAGAGGGAAGAGAGAGAGAGAGAGAGAGAGAGAGAGAGCGAGAGAGAGCGAGAGAGAGCGAGAGAGAGAGAGAGAGAGAGGGATGTGAGGGAGAGGAGCACACACACACACACACACACACACACACACACACACACACACACGCACCCCCCCCCCCCCCCCCACACACCCCCCCATTTGGAGACCAGATCTGAGGAAGCATCTCAAACCCAAACGTCACCTATTCCTCCACTCCGTGGATGCTGTCTCACCCGTTGAGTTTCTCCAGCATTTTGTCTACCTTTGGGAGCTGACCTGGTTGGTGACCGACTCCGAACTCCAGCAAGAGATTCTTTGTCTGCCCCGAATCGTGGGGCTTGCATCGGCACCGCGCGGCTTATTTCAAATCCGGATTACAAAACATGGGGAGGATTGTCCCCCACCTCCCAAACCATGGATGGGACGCGTACCCCCCCCCCCACCCCCACCCCCCCGACAGAAGACTGAAAATCAGGACTTCTAGAGTGGTTATCTCTGGATTGATCCAGTACCTCGTGCTGGTGAGGACAGGAACATGGAGATAGGGGATCTGAATGTGTGGCTGAGGGGCTGGAGCAGGGAGCAAGGATTTAGCTTTATAGACCACTGGGATCTCTTCTGGGGTAGGGGTGACCTGTATAAAAGGGGCGGGTTACACATAAACAGGAGGGGGACCAACATTCAGGTTTGCTAGGGCTACACGTGTGGGTTTAAACAAGATAGTGGGGGTGAGGGATTGACACATTGGGAGTATAAAGATGCAGTTAAAGGGGAAGTGAGTACTGGGAAAGTTACAAAAGACTCCCGAAGTAACGGGATGGAGAGGTCAAGAAGGGATGAGAGTAATGTCATGGCCAACAGTGACTGGTGGGAGAGGGGAGGGGAATACCGAGGTCAAAATGTTTACGAAGGAATTGCAGATGCTGGAAAATCGAAGGTAGACAATATTGCTGGAGAAACTCAGCAGGTGCAGCAGCATCAATGGAGCGAAGGAGATAGGCAACGTTGCCCCCCCTCTGTGATTCCTCCTTCCCTCCAACTCTACGCCCACATCCTAACCCAGACCCGATACCACAGTCACGTCTGCTTTCTCAGGACTTACCTGCACCTCCATCTTGTAACCCATGGTTTCCAGATCCAGTCCCTATCTCCCAGTTCGGACCCAACCCGGACTATCGATACCGACTGGCTATCTGCCGCCATACACGGCAATCCTCCTTCCGTGCTCTACGATCTACTCTGGCTGAGATCCGCCGGCACCAGCAGGACCTCGCTTTGTCTCTCCCAAAACTTCGGGATTCACTCACCCAGACCTGCAACGGACCCCAACTCTACTTCATCCAACGACAGAACCACGTCTTCAACAAACGATTCCTGGCCCACTTGGACTCCACCAAAGACCGTAAACTCGCCCGCCTCCAGACCACCCCTGCCACCGAACTCCGCGACGACCGCCTGCAGGCCCCGGGCCCCAACACTGGCCCACGCTGCCTGCCCAAACACCACCAGGCCGAGTCTTGCGATGCCATCTTGGCCACGAGGAGCAGCACCAGCACTCAGCGCCTCCCGGCCCGACCTCAGGCCTGGACCACCGAACACGCCGCCGTCACTGACCTCCACATGGCCGCTGCCGCCGACCTTCACCCACCCACCGATGACGCCGATCCTCGCTGCCTCACCGGTAACTCTGACTATCGCCCCTTCCCCGATTCCTCCGACTATCGCCCCCATAACGTTACTGCCGAACCTCGCCACCGCACCGGGGCCTACAAACCTCACCGCCGCACCGGATCCATCCGACATCACCGCCTCACCGGGCCTGCCGAACCTCGCCACCTCACCAACCATCCGCCCACCGGGACCTCCCACGCTTCGCCCGCTGACTCGGACTCCACTCCCCATGGGCTTCCACCATCGATTCCACCGACCCTCACCACTCCACCGCCCTCCAGCAGCCCGCAGCCCACAGCTATCGCCTTACCTGCAGCCTGGACTCAGCACCGGACCTAGAGTTTCCACGCTGCAGACTCCCACTCCCCCGGGTTTGACTGCGCTGGGTCCTAGTGCTAGTCTCCTTCACCATGGTAACCTCAGTGGCTGTTCCACTGGGTCTTCCCCATCCCCGTCAAACCATGTGACCCCAAATCTTCCCCACCCACACTACAGTCCTCATACCCCCCTCCTCCCTGACCACCACCAACCCCCCACCAGACATCGCCTCGGTCTCAGTCCACTCTCCTGCCTTCCTCCGTCCCAACCCCCATCCTTGCTGTGTGTTCACCATCCCCCCTGACCTCCCCCTCTCTGATACCGAATGGTCGGTCCTCAGCAGAGGTCTCACCTTTGTTCCGCTCCGTCCCCACCTCAATGAGTTCCGCACCCGCCACGATGTGGAGCTCTTCTTCCGTCGCCTCCGCCTCACAGCATTCTTCCACAGGAAGGATTCCTCGTCCCCCCATTGATGACTCCTTCTCCCGTCTCCAACGGATCCCCTCCTCTTGGACTCTCCCTCATGGCATTCTTCCAGCTTTAGACCTTTTTGGTTTTAAACTGAATAAGGGGGTGGGGTGTCAAATGGGATAGTCGAGGATGGAGTTAAAGGGAAAGAGAGTAAAGGGATAGTTAATGACCCCAGAATTAACGGGAAAGGAAGCTCACAAAGGGATAGGAGAGTATGGCCAAGTGTAATAGGGATCGATGTGAAAGGTGAGATGCGTAAGGAATTAAAAGTATTGTATATGAATGCGCAAAGTGTAAGAAGTAAAGTAGATGAGCTTGAGGCTCAGCTAGAGGTTGGTAGATATGACATTGTGGGGATTACTGAGACGTGGCTACAGGAGGATCGGGCCTGGGAACTTAATATTCAGGGTTATACATCCTATAGAAAGGACAGGCAGGTGGGCAGAAGAGGGGGGTAGCTCTGCTGGTGAGGGATGGAATTCAGTCCCTTGTGAGGGAAGACATAGGGACTGATGATGTAGAGTCACTGTGGATTGAGTTGAGGAATTGTAAAGGCAAGAAGATACTAATTGGTGTTATTTACAGACCCCCAAATAGTAGCCCGGATGTAGGGTGTAAGTTGTAACAGGAGTTAAAACTGGCATGTAACAAAGGTAATGCCACTATGGTGATGGGGGATTTCAATATGCAGGTAGACTGGGAAAATCAGGTTGGTTCAGGAGCCCAAGAAAGAGAGTTTGTAGAATGCCTCCGAGATGGATTCTTAGAGCAGCTTGTAATGGAGCCGACCAGAGAAGAGGCAATTCTGGATTTAGTGTTGTCCAATGAACCAGATATGATAAGAGAACTCGAGGTAAAGGAACCACTTGGAGGTAGTGATCATAATATGATTAGTTTTAATCTGCAATTTGAGAAGGCGAAGGTTAAATCAGAAGTGTCAGTGATGCAGTTGAACAAAGGGGACTATGAAGGGATGAGGGGGGAGCTGGCCAAAGTAGACAGGAAAGGGATCCTAGCAGGAATAACGGTGGAACGGCAATGGCAGGGATTTCTGGGCATAATGCGGAAGATGCAGGATCATTTTACTTCAGAGTCACTTGAGTGATTCCGTGAAGGAGCCCCGCCAGTGCACATGTGCATCGTTACGTCAGACGCATGGTGGAACGACGGGCTGTAGAGCGCAGCCCCACCAGCGGTAAGTAAAAACCTGCAGGTAAGGTGCATTAGTGCGTTGCATCGGTTTGTGTGCAAGTGTGCGCGCACTGTTGCATCGCCTACCCCCGCTTGCCCGGCCGGCTGGCTGGCTGGCACGCTGCTTGTGGAAGGCACCGTTCGACGCCAGCGTCAAAGATGGCGGAGTCCCAGTCTGGGAAGGATGGGCCAGCATCAAAGATGGCGGAGTCCCAGTCTGGGAAGGATGGGCCAGCATCAAAGATGGCGAAGCCCGGGACTGGCACGCCGGCATCAAATATGGCGGTGTCCGGGACTGGTCCGCCAGCATCGAAGATGGCGAAGCCACAGCCTGGGACTGGGCCGCCAGCATCAAAGATGGCTGCGCCCGGGACTGGCATGCCAGCATCAAAGATGGTGGTGTCCAGGGACTGGGCTGAGCAGACACATCAGACATTGCTGAACATAAATACTGGGCCCTCCATAATGTTTGGGACAAAGTCCCATCATTTATTTATTTGCCCCTGTACTCCACAATTTGAAATTTGTAATAGAAAAAATACCGTGTGGTTAAAGTGCACAATGTCAGATTTTATTAAAGCCATTTTTATACATTTTGGTTTCAGCATGTAGAAATTACAGTGGTGTTTAGAAACATAGAAACATCAAAAATAGGTGCAGGAGGAGGCCATTTGGCCCTTCAAGCCAGCACTGTCATTCATCGTGATCATGCCTGATCGTCCCCTATCAATAACTCGTGCCTGCCTTCTCCCCATATCCCTTGATTCCACTAGACCCTAGAGCTCTATCTAAATCTCTCTTAAATCCAGTGATTTGGCCTCCATTGCCCTCTGTGGCAGGGAATTCCACAAATTCACAACTCTCTGGGTAAAAAAGTTTTTTCTCACCTCAGTCTTAAATGGCCTCCCCTTTATTCTAAGACTGTGACCCCTGGTTCTGGACTCACCCAACATTGGGAACATTTTTCCTGCATCTCGTGAACCTACACTGCACTGCCTCAATCACAAGGATGTCCTTCCTCAAATTAGGAGACCAAAACTGTACACAATACTCCAGATGTGGTCTTATCAGATGTGGTTTGTACATAGACCCCCCATTTCAGGGCACCATAATGTTTGGGACACAATGCAGGGTGATTCTTCAATAAGTGTCTACTTTTAAGTTTCTGGAAATCCGAAAATAAAACTTCAATTTTTGCAACTTTGAATGTTATTTCACATACATGAACATCTCTACTATGGGAAGAATATGTTTGACGCAATCGTTTAGAGAATTTAATTTTTTTTTTCCTCTTCTTTTTCCAGGTTGCCCATTGCATTCAGTCATATCTGCAATATTTTTATAATTTTATAATTTACACTGCAAAATATAACTGATTTAAGAATATAAAATCAAATTTTTGTTGCAGTTTTTCAAATTATATAGAGTATCTTCTTCAAATAAATCACCAAAAAAAAACTTTTTCAATCTAACGCATTGATTTTAAACCTTCATAACAGTTTACTGCCGAAGCAAGTGGTGATTTTCAGCAAGAATGGTAACCTTCACATAACTTTTCACCAACTTCCTCCAAAACAATATTAACTTCAGGTGAATAGGCAGAAGCATACTGTTCATTTATCAATACAATTGATAATGATGGTCATTGTTGTATTAGATTACACATTATGAGCAAAAAATGTTAATGTGACTGATATGATTCAGCATGGTGGAGATGATCAAGTTTTGGAGCGTGCGTGATGGAGATGACTAAAACTATCTTTAGGGCTAGGGCTGGAGCGGGGTTGGAGCTGGACCTAGGGTTGGGGCTAGGGCTAGGCTAGGTTTGGGGCAAGAGCTGGGGTTGGGGTTAGGCCTGGGCTGGGGTTAGGGTTGGGTCTAATTTGGGGCTAGGGCTGGCGTTGGGGCTAGGGCTGGTGCTAGGGTTTGAGTTGAGGCTGGTTTTGGGGCTGGTGTTGGGGCTGGGGTTAGGGTTACTTACCCCCAATCTCCAGCTCCATCTCGAGCCGGACATGCAGCTGTCGTATCATCCCGTGACCTGATGTCCCTCTCCTCGCCCATCTGTCTTCAGTCCTTGTTCCCCGGTGGGGGGGAAACAAGGGCTGAAGAGGGCCAGGCGTGGAGAGGGACATCAGGTCACGGGAAGACGCAACGGCGTTGTGTCCGGCTGGAGCTGGATGGAGATTTTGGTTAAGTTGCGGATGTGGCTGTGACGGGAATGGTGGCCCAAGCCTCGCCGGAAAGCCATGCCTGGCCATATCGTTTCCCGAATGGCACATGGCACGATTTGTTCTCCAGAACAAATCATAAATTCTAAAAGTTCAGCACCGTTCAGAGATGGCGCTGAATAAAGGTATGTACCCGCTATGCAGCAAGAAACGCTTCACACGCTTCTCTAACTTCCCGTGAATCTGGAGACATTCACAAGGTAGGGGACATGAATTCCATGGTCTTTTGAGGTCGGAACTTGGCGTCTATTCTATTTATAGCCATGCGGGACGGCTCAACAAATGTGCGTGACGGTAAATGACTCCAATCATCGGGACAATACATTCTTGAAAACACGGTAAGATTGGTAATTTTATCAAGAATAAAGGAGTTTTTTTAAGGGTGATAAATATTTTAATTATTAATACCTACCGTTTAAAAGTATTTTCATTTCATTAAATAAATAAATCCCCCATTAAATAAATATGCCGACTTGAAATTTCACAAGTGACCATCGGGACATGCGATTGTCAGTGGAGGGGGGTGCATCGGGATTTTTTTTTTTTAAACACTATTATTTTAGTGTTTAATCTTGAATTATGAGGATTATGTTTATTAACGATAGAAAAAGAAGAAATGGAAGAGAATTATGGATTTTCCTTTAACAAAAGCATCAAAGTAGCGGAACATCGAAGTAGACACTTACTGAAGAATCACCCTGCAAATGAAAGTAGTCATGAAGTCTGCGATTCATGGACATCACCAGTTGTCTTCTCTGGTGATGCTCTGCCAGGCCTGTATTGCAGCCATCTTTAGCTTATGCTTGTTTTGGGGGCTAGTCCCCTTCAGTTTTCTCTTCAGCATGTAAACGTCATGGGTTCAGATCGGGTGATGGACTTGGCCACTCAAGAATTGACCATTTTCTAGCTTTGAAAAACTCCTTTGTTGCTTTAGCAGTATGTTTGGGATCATTGTCTTGCTGTAGAATGAACCGCCGGCCAATGAGTTTTGAGGCATTTGTTTGAACTTGAGCAGATAGGATGTGTCTATACACTTCAGAATTCATTATGCTACTACCATCAGCAGTTGTATCATCAATGAAGATAAGTGAGCCAGTACATTCAGCAGCCGTACGTGCCCAGGCCATAACACCCCCACCACCGTGTTTCACAGATGAGGTGGTATAATTTGGATCTTGGGCAGTTCCTTCTCTCCTCCATACTTTGCTCTTGCCATCACTCTGATATAAGTTAATCTTTGTCTCATCTGTCCACAAGAACTTTATCAAGAACTGTGGTTGCTCTTTTAAGTACTTCTTGGCAAACAGTAACCCGGCCATCCTATTTTTGCGGCTAACCAGTGGGTTGCATCTTGCAGTGTAGCCTCTGTATTTCTGTTCACGAAGTTTTCTGCGGACAGTGGTCATTGACAAATCCACACCTGAGTGATCTGTCGGACAGGTGTTTGGGGATTTTTGTTTACTATAGAGATAATTCTTTTGGAGGTCTTCCTTGGCCTGCCAGTGCCTTTGCGATTAGTAAGCTCACCAGTGTTCGCTTTCTTCTTAATGATGTTCCAAACAATTGATTTTGGTCAGTCCAACGTTTGTCTGACGTCTCTGTAATGATGCTCCTACAGCTTACCCCTTAGTTTAGTTCAGTAAAACACTGAGATCAGCACCGGATCACTATTCTTTATTCTTCCCAAACACAAACAAGCTCCCTATACGAGACCTAACCACCGCGGGTCCGATCCTTGTCTCCACTCGTTCAAGCCCTTCATCCTCATGCGAGCAGACACCTCCAGACAGTCACGCAGTCTAAAGCCCCCTGCACAAGATCCACTCCGATCCTCGTGGGGTCCGCTCTTTATTGGTCATCCGACCTTGTGGCACGAAACTAAATGGGGGTGGCAGCCCCGACAAACCAATCACAAATATCAATTACATTCCAGTTATTGACAGTTCCCTAACCCAATCACAAAGCACCCATTACATTGCTTCAACAGAAAGTTCTAGCAGGTACTCCGTTGACATAGTTTACAAAGGTATAGAAACATTTCCCCAGGTCATTATAAACAATCTGAACAAGGCTTCACACTTTAACAAATCACAAGATCACAGAACAAACACTCTGCAACATAATTAACAGTATTTACAACTCCCCCTTATCTGACCAATCCTGACCATGCATTTGCAACACCTCTGAGCTCCTCTGCAAACATCCTTACACATTTGATCAAAGAAAAGGAAATCTGGACCTGACCTCATCCTGCATATTCATCTTGGGTCAAAGTCAAGTCAAAAAGTCAAAAGAGTTTATTGTCATGTGTCCCTGACAGGACAATGAAAATCTTTCTTTGCATAGCACAACAGAACATAGAAGGCATTGACTACAATTCTATATATAAATACACCCATGAATTAATAAATTAATAAAGTGCAAATAACAGATGGAGGGATATTAATGTTCAGAGTTCTGAGCCAGGTTTAATAGCCTGATGGCTGTGGGGAAGTAGCTATTCCTAAACCGGGTTGTTGCAGTCCTCAGGCTCCTGTACCTTCTACCCGAAGGTAGCAGGGAGATGAGTGTGTGGCCAGGGTGGTGTGGGTCCTTGATGATGCTGCCAGCCTTTTTGAGGCAGCGACTGTGATAAATCCCTTCGATGGAAGGAACGTCAGAGCCGATGATGGACTGGGCAGTGTTTACTACTTTTTGGAGTCTTTTCCTCTCCAGGGCACTCAAATTGCCGAACCAAGCCATGATGCAACCAGTCAGCAAGCTCTCTACTGTGCACCTGTAGAAGTTAGAGAGAGTCCTCCTTGACAGACCAACTCTCCGAAATCTTCTCAGGAAGTAGAGGCGCTGATGAGCTTTCTTAATAATTGCATCTGTGTTCTCGGACCAGGAAAGATCTTCACAGACATGCACGCCCAGGAATTTGAAGCTCTTGACCCTTTCAACCATCGACCCATTGATATAAACAGGATATAAACCTTCGTCCAGACTTTCATCATCTCCCAGTTGCTAAACACTTTAACTCCCCCTCCCATTCCCACACTGATCTTTCTATCCCGGGCCCCCTTCACTGTCAGAGTGAGGCCCAACTCAAATTGGAGGATCAGCATCTCATATGTCGCTTGGGCAGCTCACACCCCAGCGATGAATACTTCAAGTAACCCTTGCTTTCCTTCTCTCTCTATCCACCCTTCCCCCGCCCATTCTAGTTGTCTGACTACTTTGACTGTCCTCTTGGTTAAATGTTATCTCTGTATGCCTCATTGTTTTACTTCCCCAGCTAACAACAATCTATCCTACATTTTCCTTCAACTTTGTCCCCTTTGATCTCTCTTTATCACACCTTACCCTTCCATATCTCTGTATCTCCCGCTCCCCTGACTCTCAGTCTGAAGAAGGGTCTCAACCCGAAACGTCACACATTCAGAGATGCTGCCTGGCCCGCGGAATTACTCCATCACTTAGTGTCTATGTGCAGTGTACACCAGCGCCTGTATTGTAGTTCCTTCCTATTCAACCTACTGCCTGCCTGATTTTATCCTGCTCCTCCTCTCTTCCAGCATTCTCTCCCCCCCCCCCCCCCAACCTCAATCAGTGTGAAAAAAGGTCTGGACCAGAAACGTTGCCTATGCATGTTCTCCTGAAATGCTGCCTGACCCGCTGAGATACTCATTTTTAAGAAGGAACTGCAGATGCTGGAAAATCAAAGGTAGACAAAAGTGCTGGAGAAACTCAGCGGGTGCAGCAGCATCTATGGAGCGAAGGAAATAGGCAACGTTTCTGGCCGAAACCCTTCTTCAGACTGCAAATAGGCAACATTTCGGGCTGAAACCCTTCCTTGCTTCGGCCCAAAACGTTGCCTATCTCCTTCGCTCCATAGATGCTGCTGCACCCGCTCAGTTTCTCCAGCACGTTTGCGTCATTTTGTCCAACGTTAGACTGACACCTGGGGGCAAAGTACTGAATTACAAGCAAAGTTACCGTAAACCTGAGCTGAGCTGGGCAGAGAAGGGGGGTGAAGAGAGATTATAAGCGTGGAGCAGGTTTGTAGGGGGAGCTGACGACGAAACTGAGCTCAAAGTAGCAAAGGATGACTTCATAGAGTCGTTACCCAGAGTGGTCCCAACTTGCAGGTCGAATCCAATGAAACTAATAATCCTCCAACATCTGAATTTTGATGGAGCAGATTTTCTGGACAATTGGATATTTAGTTTCAGGTCATAAGTGGAAAGGAGCAGAATTAAGCCATTCGGCCCATCATGTCTACTCCACCGTTCAATCTGGCTGATCTATCTCTCCCTCCTAACCCCATCCTGCCTTCTCCCCATAACCCCTGACCCCGGTCCTAATCAATAATCTATCTATCTCTGCCTTAAAAATATCAATTGAGGGCGTTCGTAGCCATCTATGGCAATGAATTCCACAAATTCACCATCCTCTGACTAAAGGGGGCTGTGGACCCCCAGCAGCACAAAACACAAGACCTGTCAAAGGGCGGAGGAGCTCTTCGTGAGCCAACGGCCATCCACACGTCAGTAGATGTTGCGATCGCTGTCGTACACAAGGCACAGTTTTCAACGATGATGATGATGATGACAAAAATAAATTCCACCTCATCTTCATCTGAATGGATCATCCTTTAATTCTGAGGCAATGACGTCTAGTTTAGTTTAGTTTAGAGATACAGAATGGAAACAGGACTTTTGACCCACCGAGTCCACATCATTCGTCACTCACACACACTAGTTCTATGTTATCCCACTTTCTCCCACCCTCCCTGCACACTAGGAGCAATTTACAGAGGCTAATTAACCTATAAACCTGCACGTCTTTGGAATAGTGGGGGGAGAAGCCCACGTGGTCGCAGGGAGAATGTACAAACTGCGTTCAAACGCCCCCGAAGGTCAGGATGGAACCTGGCCCTTGTTCACTCCTGTCTTCACCCCAACTTGCAGCACCTTGGTGCAGCGGTAGAGTTGCTGCCTCACAGTGCCAGGGTTCCATCCTGACTGTGGGTCCAATTCCTGAGCCAGTTCACAGACTCGTCAGCCGTCTATCTGGCCCTACCTGATCTCCCGGAGTTTGTACATTCTCCACATGACCACCTGGCTTTTCTCCGGGTGCTCCAGTTTCCTCCCACACGTACAGGTTTGTAGGCTAATTGTCTTTGGTAAAGATTGTAAATTGGCGCTATTGTGTGTAGAATAGTGCTAGTGGACGGGAAACACTGGTCGGTGCGGACATGGTGGGCCGAAGGGACTATTTTCACACTGTATCTCTAAACTACATTATACTACACTAAGCTAAACTAAACTAAATTAAACTAAACACCTCCACTCAGTCCACCTCAACCTACCTGATCACCCGGTTGCCAAACATTTTAACTCCCCCTCCCATTCCCAATCTGACCTTTCTGTCCTGGGCCTCCTCCATTGTCAGAGTGAGGCCCAGAGCAAATTGGAAGAACAGCACCTCATATTCCACTTGGGCAGCTTACACCCCAGCGGTATGAACATTGACTTCTCTAACTTCAAGTAGCCCTTGCTTTTCCTCTCGCTCTAACCCCTCCCCTTCCCAGTTCTCCCCCCAGTCTTACTGTCCCTGATTAAATTCTATCTCTGTACCACCCATTACCCTGACATCAGTCTGCAGAAGGGTCTCGACCAGAAACGTCAGGCATTCCTTCTCTCCAGAGATGCTGCCTGTCCCACAGACTTTATGTGCCCAGTGTGTGGCCGGCAGTGCTTTGTGACCACTGCTCGGATGCAGGCCGCTGCCACTGGGTGCAATTTGAATTTGGGAGCGGTGCTATTGGCCAGGATTTACCGGCGGTGATTTCAACGGCTGATTTCTGCCGGTATAAAGGCAGGCGCCGGTAAACCATAAGTTAGTTCATTTACATGAGGTGTTCACCGATGGGCTGGGTCACAGTCAATGCCGCGGGCAGTGGTAGAGAGACAGAGGGAGGTGCGCTGTGCTGCTGTAAAATGGGCCCCACACATACCGAGGCAAGTATCATTTTTGTTCACTCTCTTGCCAATAAATCTGATTTGCAACAACGAACGAGTGCGCTGTTTTTCTGTTCTACGAGTCAGATCCTTGAACCTGCTCCCTTGTTACAAGAGGGCACATTTACATTTTTAAACTCGATGTGTGGGACAAGTTTTTAACAAACACTTGTTCCACCTTGAGTTGATTTTGATGTCCTTTACATGGAAAATGTGTGCCTGCTTCCTCTGGCCCTCTCCCATCGGGCAAAAGGTATAGAAGTGTGAAAACGCACACCTCTAGATTCAGGGACAGTTTCTTCCCAGTTGTCATCAGGCAACTGAATCATCTTACCACAACCAGAGAGCAGCGCTGAACTACTATCTACATCTTTGGTGACCCTCGGACTATACTTGAAAGGACTTTGCTGGCTTGACCTTGCAGTAACCGTTATTCCCTTATCATGTATCTATACACTGTAAATGGCTCGGTTGTAATCATGTATTGTCTATCTGCTCACTGGGTAGCACGCAACAAAAGCTTGCCGTTGTACCTCGGTATATGTGACAATAAACTAAACTGAAACTGAAACTGAATCTGAAATACCTCTATCAGGTCCCCCTCAACCTCCTTTGAAGCAGTGAAAACAAGCCCAGCCTATTCAATTTTCCCCGTAACTAACGTTGTCGAGCGGCACAGTGGCGCATACGTGGACTTCATAAGATTCCGAGGGCATGTGATAGGAGAGGAATTAGGCCATTCGGCCCATCAAGTCTACCACTCTTCAATCATAGCTGATCTATCTCTCCCTCCTAACCCCATTAACCTGCCTTCTCCCCATAAACTCTGACCCCCGTACTAATCAAGCATCTATCTATCTCTGCCTTTAATATTTCCACTGACTTGGCATCTTTTGACCTTGTTGCCTTTCAATACACAGTTAAATGCAACACAAGTAAAGCATTTTGTGAGTGTTTTATTGCTACATAATACCACACATCTACACGTTGTTACTTGTCCTCAGGCGAGGACACCATGACTGTAACAAGAGAACAAGAGCTTTGCACACAACATTTCATGTCATGTAACCATATAACCATATTCATGTCATGTAATAATAGCTTGACTGCCACTAATGACAATCTGCATCAGGCCAAGTTTGTTATACCAGGCAATGTAGAATTTATCGCTGCTAAAGTCACGACCGTCTCTCTCCAAGTCTTCCACAAATTCATCGATCATGGTTTCAATGTCCTGACTGTAATTTATCTGGTTGAAGGTTCTGCAAAATAATCGAGTAACATTATCAGCCATGTCTGCCCTGCAGTTGCATCGACATCGATGTTCGGCAGCGAGATGAAGGTTGGTTCATGGAGTTTTTTGCTGGGCATTTGATGTTGGTGTTTTTTCAAAGAGTGACAACTACATTTGCTCCTTAAGAATAAGGGCTTGGGCCATTTAGCACTGAGATGGGGAAAAACTTTTTCACCCAGAGAGTTGTGAATCTGTGGAATTCTCTGCCACAGGAGGAAGTGGAGGGCAATTCACTGGATGTTTTCACGAGAGAGTTAGACATAGCTCTCAGGGCTAACGGAATCAAGGGATATGGGGAGAAAGTAGGAACGGGGTACTGATTTTCGATGATCAGCCATGATGATATTGAATGGCGGTGCTGGATCAAAGGCCTACTCCTGCACCTATTTTCCATGTTTCTGTTTCTATGTTTCCTACTAGATATTTATCAGCGTCTGGCAGAAGTTGCTTGGTGTAGTGCTGATGTGTTAGGCCATTCGTCCCATCTAGTCTACTCTGCCATTTAGTCCTGGCTGCTCTATCTTTCCCTCTCCAGCCCATTCTCCTGCCTTCACCCCATAACCTTTGGAACAACTTAGGTCAAGAATCTCCGCCGTAAAAATATCCATTGACGGCGTCCACATCGGTCCGTGGCAATGAATTCCACAGATTCACAACCCTCTTGCTAAAGAAATTCCTCCTCATCTCCTTTCTGAAGGTACGTCTTTTTATTCTGAGGCTGTGGCCTCTGGTCTTGGACTCTACTGGGAGTGGAAACATCCTCTCCACATCCACTCCAGTATTCACTGGAGTTTAGAAGGATGAGGGGGAATCTTATAGAAACATATAAAATTATAAAAGGACTGGACAAGCTAGATGCAGGAAAAATGTTCCCAATGTTGGGATAGTCCAGGACCAGGGGCCACCATCTTAGAATAAAGGGAAGGCCATTTAAGACTGAGGTGAGAAACCTTTTCACCCAGAGAGTTGTGAATTTGTGGAATTCCCTGCCACTGAGGGCAGTGGAGGCCAAATCACTGGATGGATTTAAGAGAGAGTTAGATAGAGCTCCAGGGGCTAGTGGAGTCAAGGGATATGGGGAGAAGGCAGGCACGGGTTATTGATAGGGGATGATCAGCCATGATCAGAATGAATGGCGGTGCTGGCTTGAAGGGCCGAATGGACTCCTGCACCTATTTTCTATGTTTCTACGTTTCTATTCTGGGTAAGATCGAACCGATCTATTCCTCTCATGATTTTATACACCTCAATTAGATCACCCTCATCCTCCTGTGCTCCAAGGAATAGAGAGCCAGCCTACTCAACCTCTCCCTATAGCTCAGACCCTCTAGTCCTGGCAACATCCTCGTAAATCTTCACTGTCCCCTTTCCAGCTTGACAACGTGCTTCCTATAACATGGTGTCCAGAACTGAACACAAGAACCTACAAACCCACACGCCTTTTGGATGTGGGAGGGAAACCGGTGCACCCGGAGGAAACCCACGCGGTCACAGGGAGAAAGTGCAGACTCCACACCCGAGGTCAGGATGGAACCCGGGTGTTCGGCATTGTGATGGAGTGGCTCCAACAAGAAGTTGCCAGAAAGGATAAACATTTAGTTTGTGTGTTTCGTGAACTTGTAGATAGTTTATTACTGAATATGGAGTTAGTTATTGTCCTGTAGCATAAGTGTACAGGTAGTTTAGATGCTACTTGGGCTGTGGGCTTGGTTTTTTCCGTTGAGTGCTTATCCCGGTGTTATAGTACAAGTGCTTTGTGCTTTAACAGTAACACTGAGGTTCAGTCCAAGCATCGTACACCAGCATTTTTGGGCGGCACGGTGGTGCAGCGATAGAGTTGCTGCCTCACAGCGCCAGAGATCCAGGTTCCATCCTGACGACGGGTGCTGTCTGTACACAGTTTGTACCTTCCCCCTGTGACCTGCGTGGGTTTCTCCGGGAGCTCTGGTTACCTCCCACACTTTAAAGATGTACAGGTTTGGCGGTTAATTGGCTGTGGAATAATTGTAAATTGTCCCTAGTGTGTGTAGGATAGTGTCAGTGTGCAGGGACAGCTGGCCAGCACAGACCCGATGGGCTGAATGGCCTGTTTCTGCCCTGTGTCTCTACACTAATGTATCTTGAGTGCCAGTGACAAAATGTACTTACCGCATGAAATAAGACAGCGATGGCTCCTCTACGATTGTAACTGCGGGATTTGTCGGCCGAGGTGGATCGGGGACCAAGGACGGTATCAAAAGAGACACTGCAAATCTGTCTTGTATTTTTCCATCCACCAAGTATCCTTGAATCACCAAAGGCCCAGCGACAGGAACAATAGCGGCTGGTGGTTAACAAAGGCACCATTAATATAACAGCATCTGTGGCATTGATCACGGTGAATCAAGGTTTAGATTGAAGTTGAGCTTCATGTTTATCATTGTTCTGTGTAGTGAGTGAGTGAGCTACAGTGACAAGCTTTGTTCTGCATGCTATACAAACAGATCAGATATACCATACACACATACAATCAGTTCAAACTCCAGTACAACGAGCAAAGGGGAAGATACAGAGTGCAGAATATACTTCTCAGCATTGTAGCGCATCAGTTCCACAGACAAAGTCCAATTGAAAAGGCTAGGCTTGTATTCACTGGAGTTTAGAAAGATGAGGGGGGATCTTATAGAAACATATAAAATTATAAAAGGACTGGACAAGCTAGATGCAGGAAAAGTGTTCCCAATGTGGGGCGAGTCCAGAACCAGGGGCCACAGTCTTAGAATAAAGGGGAGGTCATTTAAGACTGAGGTGAGAAAAAAACTTTTTCACCCAGAGAGTTGTGAATTTGTGGAATTCCCTGCCACAGAGGGCAGTGGAGGCCAAATCACTGGATGGATTTAAGAGAGAGTTGGATAGAGCTCTAGGGGCTAGTGGAGTCAAGGCATATGGGGAGAAGGCAGGCACGGGTTATTGATTGGGGACGATCAGCCATGATCACAATGAACGGCAGTGCTGACAGAAAGGGCCAAATGGCCTCCTCCTGCACCTATTTTCTATGTTTCTATGTCCGCACTGGGGTACAGGTGAATCGGACAGTACCCTAGCTTATGGAAGGACCGTTCAGAAGCCTGATAACAGAGGGGAAGTAGCTGTTCCTGAGTCTGGTGGTGTGCGTTTTCAAGCTTCTGTACCTACTGCCGGGGTGGGACAAGTCTTTGATGATGTCAGCTGCTTTCCCGAGGCAGTGTGAAGTGTAGATGAAGTCGATGGTGGTGAGTGTGGTCTGTGTGTGGGACAGGGCTACATCTACAACTCTCTGCAGTTTCTTGCATTTGTGGGCAGAGCTGTGGGCAAACCCACCTGTGATGCAACCCAACATTATGCTTTCCACACTGCATCTGTCGAGGTTAGTAGGAGTTATTACAGACATGGGTTCTTTCTTCAGTCTTCAGGAAGAAAGACATTGTTGTGCCTCTTGGCTGTTGCATCAACAATCCAGAACAGGTGTCAGGCAATATCAGTTATCGGTGGGAGCAGTTCATTCAATAACCAACGCAGACAGCATTGAAACTGCTCCTTCATCCCACCGAGTCCATGTTCAACATCGATTCACACTAGTTCTCGATTATCTCACTTGCACATCCACTCCCTGCACACTAGGGGGCATCACACAGAGGACAATTAACCCACAGACCCACACGCCTTTGGGATGTGGGAAGAAACCGGAGCACCTGGAGGAAACCCACGCGGTCACAGGGAGAACGTGCAAACTCCACGCAGAAACAACAACTGAGGTCAGGATGGAACCCGGGTCTCTGATGCTGTGAGGCAGCAGAATATGAAAGGCCTGGATAGAGTGGGTGTGAAGAGGATGTCATAGCCTCAGAATAAAAGGACATTCCTTTAGAAAGGGGATGAGGAGGAATGTCTTTAGTCAGAGGGTGGTGAATCTGTGGAATTCTTTGCCACAGACGACTGCGGAGGACAAGTCAATGGATATTTTTAAGGCAGAGACTGAGAGATTGTTGATTAGTGCGGGTGTCAGCGGTTACGGGGAGAATGAGGGAGAATGGGGTTGGGAGAGAAAGATAGAACAGCCATGAGCGAATGGTGGAGTAGACTTGTGTGGCACAGCAGGAGAGTGGCTGGCTCACAGCGCTTGCTGCACCAGAGGCCCTGTTTTGATCCCGACTACCGGGTACTGTCTGTACGGAGTTTGTACATTCTCCCCGTCACTGCATGGGTTTTCTCTGAGATCTTCGCTTTCCTCCCACACTCCAAAGTTGTACAGGTTTGTGGGTTAATCCGCTTGGTTTCAGTGTACATTTTCCCCAGTGTGTGTGGGATAGTGTGACTGTGTGTGGAGCGGCGGTCGGTGAGGACTCGGTGGGCCGAAGGGCCTGTTTCTGCACCATATCACGAAACTAAACAACTAAAGATGAAGACTAGCAGCAGCTGCGGCGGCGGCGAAGATTCGATGAAGATTGGGTTTGCCCGCTGCTTTGTGAAGCTGACCAGGCCTCTGACATACCTGCATGATTGACACCGCGGGCGTATGTGAAGACCATCTCCTCGCCAGCTGATAGGGCACTCTTCATATCCATCCCATTCACTTCTGCAAGCACCCAACGCACTTGATCAAATACATCCAGCTCATATGTCTGTCAGTCAGAGTGGAGGAGGCTTCAGCACAAGGTACAACATGTAGCAATGTTACAAAATTTTGAGATTTTAAAAATCTGCAATTTATCCCATCAGATAAAGCATAAAAATAAGTTTAATTTGACACCTAATTCACTTTAATATCTTCAGTATTAAGAAAGTTATGACCATTTCCCTACTCGGAAATTAGCATCTTGTTCCCCATTGCCTTTCAATTGACTTAACTCAAAAGCTGTGATCTAGGACATCAAAAGCCCATAACTTTCTTAAAAATTAAGAGAACTCTATGAAATTTTCAGTTATTATAGATTGAAGCAAATTCTGAAACAAATATGAAACAATCTCACTTGGATGACCTGAAATTAAAGTATATAATTAGTTAGTTATCTAATTGTAGCTAATTACAAAATTCAATGAGTAGATCTAAATATCTATCCATTTCTTAAGAAAAGATAAACTTTTTTAAAATTGCCTAAGTGTCCAAATAACATTCACACAATAATCCACAATATAACATAATTTTTAAATCTAATTTTCATGAATTTCTAGGCCAAATGGAAGGAATTTAGTGTTTAGTGCCTGTAAATTAATGGCCATTTAAATCAACTAGCGAGTGGGTTTTAGTGGAATGCGGTGGATTGGAACGTTGCGGTTTGTGGTGGTCAGGAGGAAAAATACTGTTGGTTCATACATTTTTTTGGACCCCATTTCGCAACATGAAAATATGATTAAAGCCTCCCTAAAAAACAACTTTTAATATAAAAATAAACTGTGTACCTTTTTTTTCTCCCCTACGCAAAATCCTTCCCGTTGTCGGCGCTCAAGGCTTTTGAAGGTGATTTTTAAATTACTCTAGTTAATAAATAATCTAGCGTAATTTAAAAATACTTTCATGAATGAAATGTCGGAGCGATTTTTCTTCCGCAACGAAATCGCCCGACATTGATCGATTTGCCCAGTCTGTGGAAAAATGGCACTTTAAGCCCGCCCCCCTCTGAAAGGCGCCAAAGTCATGCACACGGGGAGCGGCAGAACTGCAGTGCTGCTCAAGGTAAGCTTTGTAACATACCTACAACATGTATAAATACTGCAGGTTGCTGCTGCTGCTGCTGCCGCCGACTGATGCTGTTTAACACAAAAACACACACGGGGACACACACACGGACACACACACACACACACACACACACAAAGTGCTGGAGAAACTCAGCGGCTCAGGCAGCTTCTCTGGAGGATATGATGGGAATTGTTTTGGGTGGGGACTGATAGCTGTAGGGGGGTGAAAGTTGGAAGAGGGGTGAGGGGTGCACTCTTACCCTCACCCCACCTCCCAGCAACCACATCCCTTCCTCTGCCTTCACTTTTCATGCTTCCTCTGGCTTTATCTTATTTCAGACCCTTTTGTCAAACATAGAAACATAGAATAGGTGCAGGAGTAGTCCAATCGGTCCTTCGAGATCATCCAGAACCAGTACCCCGTTCCTGCTTTCTCCCCATATCCCCTGATTCCATTAGCCCTGGACTATATCTCTCCCTTGAATACATCTCATCTCCGGCTGTTGTCCAACCATCTGCCAACCTGTATTCACCTATCACTCACAAGGCATTGTCCACCCCCCCCCCCCCACCTCTTTTCCAGCTTTCTTGCCCTGACTACAAATAGTCTGAAGAAGAGTTCCACCCTGAATCCATGTCCTCCAGAGATCCTGTCTGTCCCTCTGAGTTACTCCAGCTCTGTGTCTTTAATTAAAAGGATAAGTGAACAGAGTTGAGGGGGGAGGGGATTTAATTGGCAGATGATTGGACAAAGGCCAGGCATGAGAGGAATAGATCGGGAAGATGCACAAGTATCTTGCCCAGAGTAGGTGAATCGAAAACCAGAGGACATAGGTTTAAGGTGAAGGGGAAAAGATTTAATAGGAATCTGAGGGGTAAGGTTTTCACACAAAGGGTGGTGGGTGTATGGAACGAGCTGCTAGAGGAGGTAGTTGAGGCTGGGACTATCCCAACGTTTAAGAAACAGTTAGACAGATACATGGATAGGACAGGTTTGGAAGGATATGGACCAAACGCAGGCACTAGTGTAGCTGGGACATGTGGCCAGTGTGGGCAAGTTGGGCCGAAGGGCCTGTTTCCACACTGCATCATTCTATGACTCTATGGAAAGACAAAAGACGGTGAGATAATGAGATAACGAGTCAAGAGGATTGAAAGATGAAGCCGGAGGAAGGGATGCATGTGGAAGGGGATGAGGGAAGGGGAAAGGGGCATAATTGTGGGGGGAATGGATGCACATTCAGATGGGGCACAGGGAAAGAGAGGGCAGGGCAAGGGGTGAGGGGGTGTTTGTGGGATAAACAGCTAACGTGATGCATCAACGTTCGAAACGATTGCAGAGCCTGCGTTTGGTCTCACCGATGTATAACAGTCCACATCTGGAACAGCGGATACAGTAGATGAGGTTGGAGGAGGTGCAAGTGAACCTCTGCCTCACCTGAAAGGACTGTCGGGGTCCCTGGACAGAGTTGAGGGAGGAGGTATAGGGACAGGTGTTGCATCTCCTGCGGTTACTGGGGAAGGTACCTGGGGAGGGAGTGGTTTGGGTGGGAAGCGATGAGTTAACCAGGGAGTTGCGGAGGGAACGGTCTCTGGGGAAGGCAGAAAGAGGTGGAGATGGGAAGATGTGATTGGTCAAAATAAATAAGGCAGCAGTTTGCACCTACCCCAAAACTGGTAATGTTCTGTGGACGAAGGCAGAAGACCTCTTTGCAGAACTGGTCCACATCTTCATTGGCTCCAGCTCCTGTAAAGAGAAGCCCAAAGAGGGCAGACAGAGTAAAACACAGTCTCAGCATTGTGGTGCCGATAGCTGAATCTTCCCACTGTGTCCCTGCAGCTTCAGGTGGATGTGATGTTCGATGCCTTGATCCACCTCCTTATATACCCCTTCATGGCTGCTGTCGTGTTTGAATATAAGATGCTCTGGGCAATCTGATTAAATGATGATGTGAAAAGCAGCTGACTATCCAAACACAAAAAAATATATCCAGCAAATCTAGGGCAGGACGGTGAGCAGCGGGTAGTGCCACTGCCTCATAGCGCTGAAATCATGACCACGGGAGCTGTCTGTGCGTGGAGTTGCACCTTCTCCCTGTGACCGCGTGGTTTCCTCCGGGTGCTCCGGATTCCCACCCACATCCCAAAGACGTGCAGGTTTGTAGGTTAATCAGCCGTCTGTGAATTGCCCCACGTCCAGGGAGTGGATGCGAATGTGGAACAACATAGGGCCAGTAGGAACGGTGATTGATGGCCAGCGTGGACTCGGTGGGCCGAGTGGCCTCTTTCCATGCTGTGCCTTTCAATTCAACTCCAATCATTTATGGAGCACAATGCCGGTGGAATCATTGGGTCAGTAAGTCCGCCCCAACGTTCAATATGATCATATTGAAGTGGCCCAGAACAATACTCTGCTGACTATCCCATCTACCAACTCCCCAGGTCATCGTCCAGCTCGACTTTAGTTCACTTTAGTTTAGTTTACAAACACAGCGCGGAAACAGGCCCTACTGCCCACCGAGGCCACGCCGGCCAGCGATCTCCCCCGTACATCAGCACTAAACTACACACACCAGCGACAACACAGTCACACTGGTTAACACAGTCACACACTCACCCTCACACTGACCCACACACTCACACACACACTCACCCTCACACTGACCGACACACTTACACACACACTGACCCTCACACTGACACACTTACACACACACTGACCCTCACACTGACACACTTACACACACACTCACCCTCACACTCACCCTCACACTGACACACTTACACACACACTGACACACTTACAAACACACTGTCCCTCACACTTACACACACACTGACCCTCACACTGACCCTCACACACTGACCCTCACACTGACACACTTACACACACACTGACCCTCACACTGACACACTGACCCTCACACTGACCCTCACACACTGACCCTCACACTGACACACTTATACACACACTGACCCTCACACTTACACACACACTGACACACTTACACACACACTGACACACACACTGACACACTTACACACACACTGACCCTCACACTGTCACACTGACACACTTACACACACACTGACCCTCACACTGACACACTTACACACACACTGACCTCTCCCATCACCCCACTGAAAGTGCCATAAAGGGATTGGAATTGGGACGCTCAATTAGACTTTATTACTGGGTAAATTACACTTTGGCTTTGTCTGGGAAATATTGAATGTTGTCAAGTTTGGGTAGTTGAGACATTAACAGTTTTTACTGAGTTGCTGTAACTCTGAACGTGTGATTCTCCACCCAACTGGTTTGCAATTGGAGATTTGCATCATCTCTTCATCTTTCTACTGATGCCATTTGCATTTCATCTGCTCTACTTTAGAGCAGACATGGACAGTTTACTTTGCGTGAAACAAATAGCAGATATTCAAATACTTTGCTGCGTGAGGCACGGAACTATCCCATAAAATTCCTGGGGCTTTAGTTCCCAGTTCATCACACAAACCCAACTCCATTCCTTGGGCTCCATCTACACTTCACGCTGCCTCAACCGTATGAAGCATCTTATCGGGATGCATCCCAGCTTGGTTCGGGAATAGCTCCATCCAACATCCCAAGAAATTGCAGAGAATTGTGGACGCAGCCCAGACCATCACACAAACCAACCTCCCTTCCATTGACTCTATCCACAGCTCAAGCTGCCTCGGCAAGACCAGCAGCATAATACCCATATAATAGTAAGATTAAATGAGAACTTACCAGTTCGAAGGTTGATCTTTATTTTATGAGGAGTGGCGATGAGGGATTTCGTGAAGAACCCGCCAGCACGCATGCGCGACATTCTTCAAAGTAGCGGTGTGGAATCACAGAAACAACAACAAAGAAATGACTTGGCATAGTAAGATTGAAGAGACTCTAATTACCAGTTGATTATGATCGAGGGTTGGGAGCGGAGGGCACGAAATCCCTCATCGCAACTCCTCATAAAATAAAGATCAACCTTCGAACTGGTAAGTTCTCGTTTAATCTTACTATTTCATTTCGGAGTCACATGAGTGACTTCGTGAAGACTTCAAAGCTCTGTGATTTCATGCCCTGGACCACGTCCATGCTGTCACACACCACTATTAAGGATGGATGGGAGTAAACAACTTTCCAGACTGCTTGTACTGAAAAACAAGAATAATATTTATTAACAATCAAAGCAAAAACCCCTCATTCGGGGACATCTCCACGTTCTTGACCTGCATTCAGCACGGCCTCCGCGAACTGTAGAGGAGCGGCAACAGGCTTGTTATAAAACCGCTGAAAGATGGCTTCATTCGCCCATCCTGCTGTGGCGAGAATATGGTCCATGGGCACCTCCATGACCCTCGCCGCAGCCCTGGTGGAATGGGATTTGAAGACATTAGTGTCGATACCTGACTTACCCAAGACGATCCTGAGCCACCTGGATATCGTCTGGACCATCACTCGATGGTGAGGTTTCTTGTGAGTGACAAGCAGGTATTTCTCCATTCCCCTTAGGTTTCTCGTCACTTTGACATAGTGACGGATATGGGCGGCTAAACATAGCCTTGCATCTGCGGGGTATGCCGGGAACTTCAGCTGCAGCCCTGTGAACACAGGTCTATGCTGCTTGAGTAGCTCATCTATAAAGAAGACTACTTCTGCAGGGGTAGAGATCATCCTGTCGATCTGGATTTTATGGAGTGTCTGTACCCTCTGCGCTGAAGTCAGTGCCAGTAACATCACCAGCTTCAGGGTGAGTTTGTCCAGCTCTAGCCCCTCCATGGGCGACCACGTCCTGAGCAGGGTTAGTACTTTCCCGATATCCCAGGTGATATTATAGCGTGGTCTGGGCGGATTCGAATTGAATATTCCCCGCATGAGCCTGGACACCAGCCTGTTGGATACCACCTCAATATTGAGGTAGAATGACAGCGCACTCCTGGCGCTGTTGATGGCACTGTAGCTCAGGTGTTCATCATAGTGCAACCCCGCCAGGAATTCCAATACGTCGGTTATGGTCACAACGTCATATGTAATTTGGGAGCGGCCGCAGTAGGTTTCCCATTTCCGGATGTGGGAGAGGTATTGTCACCTGGTGGACTCCCGGCATGACGCTCCGATGGTATCCATTGTTCTGGGTGATAGGCCATACCACAGTAATGGCCTGTTCAGAACCTGCAAGCCAACAAGTTTAGATAGCTGTGGCAGGGATGTGGTTCCCCTGACACAGGGTTAGTGACCAATTGTGGGCAACCCTCTAAGAGGACCCAAGGTTGACTGATCATATCAAAGACCACCGGATACCATGGCTGCGTAGGCCAGTCGGGTATAATAAGAATGCCCTTGGGAGCATCCATCTGGATTTTCCGCAATACCCGACTGATGAGGCAAAATGGAGGAAATGCATAGAAGAACCATTTCCCCCAGTCCAGCGAGAACGCATCCATCGCCATTGCCCCAGGATCTGGTTCCCACGAAACGTATGTTGGTACCTGATGGTTCAACCGCGACGCAAAGAGGTCGATATCCGGTTTACCAAATTTGGCTGTAACTTTAGCGAAGATTTGAGGATCCAACATCCACTCGATGTTGTCATTGAATTTGCGTGACCTGGTGTCCGCCACAGTATTGAGCTCACCTAGTAAATAGGTAGCTGAAATCCAAATATTCCGTTGAATACACCAGAGCCAAATTGTATTTGCCAATTCATCACATGAAATTGACCTGGTACCGCCCATATGGTTTAAATATGCCACCGCAGTGGCATTGTCTATTTGGAGACGGACATGAGCGTCAGTAAGATTAGAACAATAAGCTCGAAGTCCGTGAAATGCTCCAAGCATCTCCAAATAGTTTATCCCTTGTGACAATAACAGAGTAGATTCAAGGGTGTCCCATCTGCCCCCGCAACTAGAGTAGTTGTCCGTAGCTCCCCAGCCATGGGAGCTTGCGTCTGTTTGTAAGTATACCATCGGATTGGGCAACATGATGGGTTTAAATGAGTCACAAATATTGTCCACCCACCATTGTAACTCAATCTTAGCTTTAAGAGGCAGCTGCATTGGTCTGTCGAAATGTCCAGCGTTTTGTTTTAACGCTGAGATCTTGGCTCTTTGCAAATTTTGATAATGCAAAGGTCCGTATTGAGCAGCTGGAAAAAGTGCTACGATCTTGCCAATCACCTTAGCAGTTTGTCTAATTGATGGTATACTGGCCCAGACTAAATCCTTACATACTTGGGTGACATCCCCAACTTTGTTAGCTGGTATGGTGGCCCTCATGCAATTGGAATCCACCGTGAACCCCAGATAATCCATGACCTGTGAAGGGCAGAACTTTGACTTATCTGGATGGATAATGAACCCCATTTCCTGAAAAATTGCCACAGTGGCTGAAACTGCCAGTTCAGCTGATTCCAGGGTGTTGCCAACAATCAAGATATCATCCAAATAGGCCATCACTATATGATGTTGTTTCCGTAGCGTGGCCAGAATAGGTTTGAGTAATTTAGTAAATAATCTAGGGGCTGTGGTAAGCCCATTTGGCAAAGCCCTGTATTGCCAGAGCTGATCCATCCAGATGAATTTTAAGAACTTCCTATGGTGTTTCCGAATGGATACAGAATAGTATGCATCTTTTAAATCAATGCATGCCATAAAGCAGCCATGAGAAATCAATGACTTGGCTGTTTCGAACGTGTCCATTTTGAAATGGGTATATGTTACAAAGGTATTCAAATGGGTCAGATCAATAATAACCCGACATCCTCCATCCTTCTTGGGCCTGGTGAATATGTTGGATACAAATTCAATTGGTTCGTGTATAGTTTTTTCTATCACGCCTTTTTCTTGTAACCTTAAGATTTCAGCATAGCCTGCTGCCATTTCAGTGCTAGACAGCGTAAATTTCCGATCGGGCATATGCTGGGATGGAGGGATGTTGCCATTGATGAATTCAATCTCATGGCCTTGAATAATTTGTAAGATAAACTCATCTAAAGTGATAGTTTCCCATGCCCCCGTGAAGAACCGAAGTCGCCCACCAACATGTGAAGTTAAGCACACAGGTGCATGAAAACCAGACCGCCTTACCTCCATGGTTACCGGCGGTCCTTGACATGTTTGGCGGGACGTGGAGGTGCTGGGTTGGGCTGATGATGCGGCGTCCGCATCTTCCATGGTGGCCGCTGCGGGCCTTGCCCTAAAAAAGGCCGCGGCTGCTGGGGCTGTTGGTATTGAGGCGGAGCTGGAGTGTAGGTTCGTGCCGGTCCGGTGGCAGGGCCTCGTGACCTGTAAAACGGCGCTTTCTTGGCTGCCTGCCTGGGCGAGATTTGAGACCGCATCAGTCCCACCGTTTTGGCGTGGTCGTTCAGCTCCTTGACCCTCTTCGGGAGGTCTTCCCCGAACAACTGTCTGGGTGGTGGCGTAGGAGGCGCCTTACACAACCCCGCGAATTTTGGGTTGAGCGTGGGTCGGATGACACTCTTCCGGAAGGCATTGATCTCATGCTGAGTGGCACACAGCAGAGCGAGAGCATCTTCCTGCTCCGTGCTTAGGTCCTCTCCGTCCACCGACCGCGCAAACGCGGTAATCCCAGCAGTAAGCAGCTTCAGGATGCGCTGGAGCTTTATCTCCTGGGTCCTGATGGCTGTGCCGATGTTGCCCCAGATTGGCGTATTGACTGTGGGCACGTTGAGGGAGTTGCAGTTGGCTGGGGCCTTGTGCCTGTTTATGGCCTCCGATAGGACCTCCTCCTGGAGCTGATGGTTGGTCAGGAAGTCCACGGTGGCAGCCAGTTTGGGGTTGAGGGGTAGTCCCGATGTCTCCGAAGATGCAAATTTTGCCGAGGAGTTCTTCCTGCGGTACCTCCGATGGAGCTGGTGTAGGGTCCAAAATGTCCTCATCCTCTGGCTGCCTCAGGCTGCCTGTTGATAATGGTGAAACCTCCCTGTGCCCTCTGGAGCTGGATGCTTCCTGTCGTTGATTCTGCAAGAGGAGCTCCAACATCCGCTCCATCCGGTCAATACGCCCCTCGCCCTTAGAACTCGGGCGGTCGGAGTCCTCATGTTCTGCTGAACTGCTGAGGCTCCGTTCATCGGCCCGCACCTCGTCGAGGTGAACCCGGTGCCGGAAGTTGTCGCTTCCAGCCGCCGCAGCAAAGCTGAGCGATTCCCGCGCGGGAGGTACGCTCAAACGCCTCCTTTTGGCGGAGCTCGATCCCGCTGCCACGGAGGGCAAACGCGGTGGAGAGTCGGCACCCAATGCCGCAGCACGGTGACCCGACGCCCGCGCGGGCTTGCCGGCTGCCCACATCCTGGGCCTAGCCGACGCACGGTCCCATCCTCCCATCCACGGGGGACTCGGTGACCGTGGCGGGACTCCTTCCAAGTGACACTTCCCGGTCTCGATGGTTGGGGAGTCAACACTGGTCCTGATAGGTCTCCCAGTGGACTTGAGTCCCGCCATGACACCAGTCCGCATTTTAGCGGCAGGTGACGCCTTTGCCCCTAAAGGGTTAGGCTTACGGGCCCCATCCCTCCCTCTCCTCCGAGGGCTCAGGGAGAAGGGCCGTGCAGCCGCACGCGAGCCCTTGCCCAGGTCGGCCAACGAGCCCGTTGGCGACCTCGATACGGAGGCAGGGTCTACCTGCTCCGGTGGTACACCGAAATCCTGCTCCTCGAAATCATCACTGGAGCTCCAGTGTATCGGCGGGTCGGGCCCTGTAGCGACAGGGCTCCCCGACTTCCCCGCCTTCTTCCCGGCCTGACTCGCAGGTGCAGCCGTTGATGAGGGCTCCGGGATGGGTGGCCGGCGACTCCGAACGGACGTCCGACGGCCTTTGTTCCTCCCTTCCATGTCCCTGCTGAAAGAACACACTCTCAACAGGAACCAACCAACTTAAGGTTAGTTTCACTTACCTTAGTGGCTCCTTATGAAGGGCTGGTGGGGAGCCGTGCTCCACCTCTAGCCGTCGGCAGCAATGCGTTGCGACGATATGTCGCGCATGCGTGCTGGCGGGTTCTTCACTAAGTCACTCACGTGACTCCGAAATGAAATGGAACATATAACCATGTAACAATTACAGCACGGAAACAGGCCATCTCCGCCCTTCTAGTCCGTGCCGAACACTTACTCTCACCTAGTCCCATCTACCTGTACTCAGACCATAACCCCCATTCCTTTCCCGGTCCATATACCTATCCAATTTATTTTTAAATGATAAAATCGAACCGGCCTCCACCACTTCTACTGGAAGCTCATTCCACACAGCCACCACTCTCTGAGTAAAGAAGTCCCCCTCATGTTACCCCTAAACTTTTGTCCCTTAATTCTCATGTCATGCCCTCTTGTTTGAATCCTCCCTACCCTCAATGGGAAAAGCTTATCCACGTCAACTCTGTCTATCCCTCTCATCATTTTAAAGACCTCTATCAAGTCCCCCCTTAACCTTCTGCGCTCCAAAGAATAAAGACCTAACTTGTTCAACCTTTCTCTGTAACTTAGTTGCTGGAACCCAGGCAACATCCTAGTAAATCTCCTCTGTACTCTCTCTATTTTGTTGACATCTTTCCTATAATTTGGCGACCAAAATTATACACCATACTCCAGAATTGGCCTCCCCAATGCCTTGTACAATTTTAACATTATATCCCAACCTCTATAATCTAGGACCAGTCTCACCCCATTCATTCCTTCTTCTCCCCTCTCCCATCAGGTAAGAGGTGCAGAAGTTTGAAAACGCACTGCTCTAGATTCAGGGACAGTTCCTGCCCAACTGTTATAAGGCAACTGAACCGTCCTCTAGTTCAACCGACAAGCTAGCGTGGGGTCCTGACCCACTATCCACCTCATTGGAGTCCTTAGAACTTTCTTTGAACAAACGGTATTGGATTTCAATGTAATATCTAACTGCTGTCCCCTTTATCCTTTGTCTGTGCACTGTGAACGACATGATTGTATCCGTGTTTAGTATTTTCATTGACTGGATCGCACGCAAACAAGAGCAAGAGGTTAGTGTGCAAAATTAGAGCACATGGTATTGGGGGCAGGGTATTAACATGGATGGAGAACTGTTGGCAGACAGGAAGCAAAGTGTAGGAATTAACTGGTTATTTTCACAATGGCAGGCAGTGACTAGTGGGGTGCCGCAAGGCTCAGTGCTGGGACCCTAGTTGTTTACAATATATGTTAACGATTTAGACGAGGGAATTAAATGTAACATCTCCATGTTTGCGGATGACACAAGGTGCTGGAGGAACTTAGTGCATCAGGCAAGATATGGGGAGGGAACGTTTCGGGTCGGGTCCCTTCTTCAGACTGAGAGGCGTTGTGGGAATAAGCTGGAAGAGAGAGGTGGGGATGGGAGGTGAGGTGGCAAAAACCCAGGCAAGAGATTAAAACAATGACACGGCATGTTGGAGTAAATCAACGTGGTCACACAACAGCTCTACAGACGATGGATGGGGGACATTCCAGGTGGGGGCCCTTCTTCACACAGCCTGACCCACTGGGCTACTCCAGCACTTTGTAAGCCAGCTTTTGCAGTAAGATACCATGTGCTCTAATGTTGCAGTTTGGTGTGTGGATCCTGGCCAGTGATAGGTGGATACAGATGAGGGGAGGTTGATGGGCAGATGGGAGGAGTCAGTGACAAAGGGGAAAAAGTGTGTCATATATGAGAGGAGGAGTGAAATATGAAGCATGAGAGAGAGATGTGGGTGGAAGGGGGGTTGAGATAGAGTGGGGGGCGAGGGGAATAGGATCATGAGATGATAAGACATAGGAGCAGTGTTGGGCTATTCTTCCCATAGAGTTTGCTCCGCCATTCGACCACTGCTGATCTATTTTCCCTCTCGGCCCCATTCTCCCGCCTTCTCCCCGTAACCTTTGAGGCCATTACTAATCAAGAAGCTATCAATCTTCGCTTTCCCCAATCACACATCGTGTGGTCACGGTGGCGCAACGGTAGAGTTGCTGCCTTTCCTGGTCGCCTCCTCTCCCTTCCACGTGACAGGGATGGAGTCCTAAATAGTTTACTTTAGCTTGGAAATACAGCATGTAAACCGGCCCACGGACACGGCATCCATCACCCGTTCACACTAGATCCACATTATCCCACTTTCGCATCCACTCCCTGTACACTGAGGATAAAGTATTGAATATTGTGCCTGAAAGTGGCGGCCTGTTTTACCATTGGGTCGCGAGACGGACCCCCAGTGGGGGTCTCTCTGATACAGGGATTGTTCCCCTTTATAGCGGGGGCATGGGCTGGAGGGTATTACACCGGGGACTCCCTTGCAACCAATTCCTGAGCCAGTTCACAGCCTCGTCAGCCGCCTATCTGGTCCTACCCAGTAATTAAGTCTAATTCCAATCCCTTTATGTGTCACTGTGAGAGGTCAGTGTGTGTGAAACTGTATCTGACTCCCTCTTGAAAGCATCCAGAGAATCGGCCTCCACTGCAATTCATCTACCAACCCGCACACCTTTGTGATGTGGGAGGAAACTGGAGCATCAGAAGGAAACAGATGGTGTCACTGGGAACTTGTGCTGGAGCTGACCAGGGAGAAGGCAATTCTGGATTTGGTGTTGTGTAAGGAACCGGATTTGATAAAGGAACTCAAGGTAAAGGAGCCATTAGGAGGTAGATTAATTGACCCAAGTGTTGTTGGATGAAACATAGAAACATAAAAACATAGAAAAATAGGGTTACGAGTGGGCCATTCGGCCCTTCGAGCCAGCACCGCCATTCAATATGACCATGGCTGATCATCAGTACCCCGTTCCTGTTGTCTCCACATATCCCTCGATTCCATTAGGCCTGAGAACTAAATCTCTCTTGCAAACATCCAGTGAATTGGCCTCCACTGCCTTCTGTGTTCCGTGCCTCACGTGGCAAAGTATTTGAATGTCTGCTATTTGTTTCATGCAAAGTAAACTGTCCATGTCTGCTCTAAAGTGGAGAAGATGAAAAACAAATGGCATCAGTGGGAAGATGAAGTGATGATGCAAATCTCCAATTGCAAACCAGTTGGGTGGAGAATCACACGTTCAGAGTTACAGCAACTCAGTAAAAACTGTTAATGTCTCAACTACCCAAACTTGACAACATTCAATATTTCCTAGACAAAGCCAAAGTGTAATTTACCCAGTAATTAAGTCTAATTGAGCGTCCCAATTCCAATCCCTTTATGTGTCACTTATATTGGGATTATGAGAGAGGTTAGTGTGTGTGAAACTGTGTCACACAGAGGGTCAATAGACAATGGACAACAGGTGCAGGAGTAGGCCATTCAGCCAGCACCGTCATTCAATGTGATCGTGGCTGATCATCCACAATCAGTACCCCGTTCCTGCCGTCTTCCCATATACCCTGACTCTGCTATCTTTAAGAGCCCTATCTAACTCTCTCTTGAAAACATCCAGAGAACCGGCCTCCACCGCCCTCTGATGCAGAGAATTCCACAGATTCACAACTCTCTGTGTGGAAACGTTTTCCTCAGCTCTGTTCTAAATGGCTTACCCCTTATTCGGGAACATGTTTCCTGCCTCTAGCTTGTCCAAACCCTTAATAATCTTAAATGTTTCAATAAGATCCCCTCTCATTCTTCTAAATTCCAGAGTATTCAAGCCCAGCCGCTCCATTCTCTCAGCATATGACAGTCCCGCCATCCCGGGAATTAACCTTGTGAATCTACACTGCACTCCCTCAATGACAAGAATGTCCTTGCTCAAATTAGGAGACCAAAACTGCACACAATATTCCAGGTGTGGTCTCACTAGGGCCCTATACAACTACAGAAAGACCTCTTTGCTCAACTCCTCCTGTTATGAAGGTCAACATGCCATTCGCTTTCTTCACTGCCTGCTGTACCTGCATGCTTACTATCAGTGACTGATGAACAAGGACTCCCCAGATCCCATTGTACTTCCCGTTTCCCCAACTTGATGCTATTTAGATAGTAATCTGCCTTACTGTTATTGCCAACAAAGTGGGTAATCTCACATTTATCCACATTAAGCTGCATCTGCCATGCATCTGCCCACTCCCCCAACCTGTCCAAGTCACCCTGCATTCTCACAGCATCCTCCTCACAGTCCACACTGCCACCCAGCTTTGTGTCATCTGCAAACATGGAGATGTTACATTTAATTCCCTCGTCTGAGTGGTGGTCTGCGACTTCAAGCTTCTGTACATTCTGCCTGACGAGAGCAGGGAGAAAAGGAACGACCTGGGTGTAACAAGTCTTTTGAAGCATCTTATCGGGATGCATCCCAGCTTGGTTCGGGAATAGCTCCATCCAACATCCCAAGAAATTGCAGAGAATTGTGGACGCAGCCCAGACCATCACACAAACCAACATCCCTTCCATTGACTCTATCCACAGCTCAAGCTGCCTCGGCAAGACCAGCAGCATGATACCCATATAATGTAACATATAACCATGTAACAATTACAGCACGGAAACAGGCCATCTCCGCCCTTCTAGTCCGTGCCGAACACTTACTCTCACCTAGTCCCATCTACCTGCAGTCAGACCACAACCCTCCATTCCTTTCCCGTCCATATACCTATCCAATTTATTTTTAAATGATAAAATCGAACCTGCCTCCACCACTTCCACTGGAAGCTCATTCCACACAGCCACCACTCTCTGAGTAAAGAAGTTCCCCCTCATGTTACCCCTAAACTTTTGTCCCTTAATTCTCAAATCATGTCCTCTTGTTTGAATCTTCCCTACTCTCAATGGGAAAAGCTTATCCAGTTTAACTCTGTCTATCCCTTTCATCATTTTAAAGACCTCGATCAAGTCCCCCCTTAACCTTCTGCGCCCCAAAGAATAAAGACCTAACTTGTTCAACCTTTCTTTGTAACTTAGGTGCTGGAACCCAGGCAACATTCTAGTAAACTCTGTCTATCCTGATCTATATCGGTGAGACCAAGCGGAGGCTTGGCGATCATTTCGCCGAACACCTCCGCTCGGTCCTTTTTTTTAAAATATTTCAAAATAGACTTTATTCGGGTAATAAATATATACAATACATCAACCGTGCGAAAAATCCATCCGACATTTTCGGAGGCTATACAAATTGTTCCATACAGTCTATACACATTTCTCAAATTTCGCGAATCGATCCCCCACCCGTGCCACTCATGTAGCCCCCCGGCGTGGGATACCTTCCCTTATTTTGAGGGGCGTCTCCACCATACCAGCAGCGGAAGGACCGTAGACTGTGGCCCTCCCCCACCGAGCCTTGGTGTTGGCTGCACCGAGCTTCAGCGCGTCCCTCAGCACGTACTCCTGCAGTCTGTAGCGGGCCAGTCGGCAACATTCCCCGACGGACATCTCACTCTGCTGGGTGGTGAACAATGCTTGGGCAGACCAAAGGGCATCTTTCACCGAGTTGATGACCCTCCAGCAGCACTCGATTTCAGTCTCTGAATGTGTCCCTGGGAACAGTCCGTAAATCACAGCGTCCTCTGTGACGGAGCTGTTCAGAATAAAGCGTACCAGGGACCCTTGCATTTTTCTCCAGACTCTTTTAGCAAATCCACACTCTGCAAAGAGGTGGGCAACCGTCTCCTCTCCATAGCAGCCGTCCCGAGGGCAGCGTGCGCTGGCAGTGAGGTTCCGACGGTGCAGGAAGGATCTGACTGGGAGGGCTCCCCTCACCGCCAGCCAAGCCAGGTCTTGGTGCTCGTTGGTGAGTTCTGGCGATGAGGCATTTTACCAGACAAGCTGGGCAGTCTGCTCAGTGAACCACGCCACCGGGTCCATCGAGTCCTTTCCCTGCAGTGCCTGCAGGACATTCTGTGCTGACCACTGCCCAATGGACATGTGGTCAAAGGTGTTGGTCCGGATGAACCTTTCCACAGACGACAGATGGGGCGGCAGTGTCCAGCTGACTGGCACCTTGCGTGGCATCTGCGCCAGGCCCATCCTTCGCAACACCGGGGACAGGTAGAACCTCAGCAGGTAGTGACACTTGGTGCCCACGTGCCTTGGCTCTACACTCCGCCTGATGCAGCCACACACGAAGGTGGTCATCAGGATGAGGGCGACGTTGGGCACGCTTTTACCCCCGTTGTCTGCTGACTTGGACATTGTGGCCCGTCGCACCCGGTCCATCCTTGACCCCCAGATGAACTGGAAGACGGCTCGGGTGATCCCTGTGGCGTAGGAAGGAGGGACAGGCCACACCTGTGCTAAGTACAGCAGGCCTGAGAGCACCTCACACCTGATGACCAAATTCTTTCCCGTTATGGAGAGGGACCGTTGCCTCCACAGCTCCAGCTTCCTCCCCACCCTGGCTAGCCACTCCAGCCAATTCTTGTTACACGCCTCAGCCCCCCCGAACCAGATCCCCAGCACCTTCAAGAAGTCAGGCTTGATGGTGAAGGGGACGGAAGATCTGTCGGGCCAGTTGCCAAAGAGCATGGCCTCGCTCTTCCTGCGGTTCACCCTGGCTCCCGTGGCCGACTCAAACTGGTCACAGATGCTAATCAGTCTGCGGACCGACCCTGGATCCGAGCAGAAGACAGCGACATCGTCCATGTATAGGGAGGTCTTTACTTGAATGCCCCCACTGTCTGGCAATGTCACTCCTCTTATGCTCGCATCCTTCCTGATGGATTCAGCAAAGGGTTCAATACAGCAGACAAACAAGACAGGAGAGAGAGGGCAACCCTGCCTGACTCCAGACCTTACAGGGAAACTGTCTGATTCCCACCCATTGATTTGGACTGCACTACGGATGTCGGTGTAGAGCAGATTGATCCAATTCCTGATTCCCTCCCCAAAACCCATTTTGGAGAGCACGTCCCTCATGTACGTGTGTGAAATCCTGTCAAAGGCTTCTCCTGGTCCAAGCTGACTAGGCAGGCATCCACCCGTCTGTCCTGCACATAGGCGATGGTATCTCTCAGCAGCGCTAGGCTGTCTGAGATTTTCCTGCCAGGTACAGCACAAGTTTGGTCCGGGTGGATCACCTGTCCCAGAGCAGACTTGACCCGGTTGGCGATGGCCTTAGACAGGATCTTGTAGTCTATATTCAAGAGTGTTATGGGTCTCCAATTCTTTATGTGCTTCATCTCCCCCTTCTGCTTGTAGATTAGGGTGATGTTGCCCTTCCTCATGGAGTCTGACATGCTACCAGCTAGAAGCATGTCGTTGTACACTTCTAGCAGGTCCGGGTCCATGAAGTCCCACAGAGCCGAATACAACTCGGCCGGTAAGCCATCGCTTCCGGGAGTTTTACTCGAGTCAAAGGAACGGATGGAGCCAGTCAGCTCCTCTAGGGTCAGTGGTTGGTCCAGACTCTCCCGCTTGCTGTCCTCCAAGACCTCCATGATCGAGGACAGGAAGTTCTGGGAGGAGGTACTGTCTGTGGCCTTTTGGTCATACAAATCTGTGTAAAAGGATTTGCAGATCCTCAGCATGTCTGTGTGTGAGGATGCTACCGAGCCGTCCTCCTCCCTAAGGCTGTTCATCACAGAGCTCCCCCTGTGAACCTTATGGAAGAAGAAACGTTAGCACGTCTCACCCTGCTCCACATGGCAGACCCTGGATCGGAAGATGATCTTGGAGGATTCAGAAGTAAAGAGCCGAGCTTGCCGGTCCTTCACCTCTCTAAGTTTCTCCCTCACATCCACCCCTCTCGACTGCAGAAGGAGTAGTTGTTGCAAATCTGTCTGGAGTTGGCACAATTCTCTCTGACTCTGTCTTGCTCTCTGAACCCCTTTTACTTATGAAGAACCTCTTAATGTTCTCCTTGGTTGCTTCCCACCAGAGTGTGGGGGAGTCAAAGAGGGGCTTCACCGTTCTCCAACATGCGTAGTCCCTCTTTAGCTCCTCAATGTTCTCCGTGGTCAACAGCTTCATGTTTAACTTCCACGTCCCCCTGCCTGCCTTCCGGTCCTCCTGTAGGTGACAGGAAGCCTGAAGGAGGCAGTGGTCAGAGAAGAACACCGGCGTGAGGTCAGTGTGTCTCACCGTGACGGCCTTCGTCATGAAGACAAAGTCTATCCGAGATCGGGCTAAACCGTCCGATCTCGTCCAGGTGAACCCTGGCTGGGACCCGCCTGCAGGGTCGCTGAAGGCATCGCGCAGCTTTGCATCTTTTACCATCTCCATCAGGAACTTGGACGTGCTGTCCAGTCTACTGTCAGCACTGCCAGATCGTCCAGCCGCATCAGATGCAGTTGAAGTCACCGGCCAGAACGAGCTGCCGGGACGTGGCCAGCAGCACTGGGAGCTGCTGGAGAACGGCCAGCCACTCGCTCTGCGTGGGTGAGGCATACACATTAATCAACCGGAGCAGAGAGCCACGGTACATAACATCCACCACAAGGAGACGCCCCCCAACCACCTCCCTGACCTCAGTGATGGCGAAGTTCCCTCCCCGCAGCAAAATCCCCAGGCCGGAAGCACGACAGTCATTGCCCCCCGACCACACCGACAGTCCGTGGGGCCACCATCGCGACCACCTCCGATAGCAGCGGAGGTGTGGCAGCCCGCACTCCTGAAGAAAAGTCACATCTGCCTTGACCTTGGCCAGGTACTGTAAGGCATTTACACATCGCGCAGTGCTCTTTATACTGCGCACGTTTAAAGATGCCAGTTTAAGCTCCATTGTCTTTAGAGTCACTGACCATTTCCGTGTCCCCTCATTCCCACCGCTTCGGTGAATTTCCTCAGCTTGCCAGGGTTCAATAACCAACCCGACCTCCCGGTGGCTCAGCACTTCAACTCCCCCTCCCATTCCATATCCGACCTCTCGGTCCTGGGCCTCCTCCACGGCCAGAGTGAGCAACACCGCAAGTTGGAGGAACAGCACCTCATATACCGCTTGGGGAATCTGCATCCTCTGGGCTTAAACATTGAATTTTCTCAATTCTGTTAACCCAGGCTGCCTCCTCCCCTTCCCTCCTCTCCCCCAGCCCATGGGCTCCTCCTCCTTTTTCCTTTTTCCATGGCAGATGCAGTTTAATGTGGATAAATGTGAGATTACCCACTTTGTTGGCAATAACAGGAAGGCAGATTACTATCTAAATAGCATCAAGTTGGGGAAAGGGGAAGTACAACGGGATCTGGGGAGTCCTTGTTCATCAGTCACTGAAAGTAAGCATGCAGGTACAGCAGGCAGTGAAGAAAGCGAATGGCATGTTGACCTTCATAACAGGAGGAGTTGAGCAAAGAGGTCTTTCTGTAGTTGTATAGGGCCCTAGTGAGACCACACCTGGAGTATTGTGTGCAGTTTTGGTCTCCTAATTTGAGGAAGGACATTCTTGTCATTGAGGGAGTGCAGCGTCGGTTTACAAGGTTAATTCCCGGGATGGCGGGACTGTCACATGCTGAGAGAATGGAGCGGCTGGGCTTGTATACTCTGGAATTTAGAAGAATGAGAGGGGATCTTATTGAAACATTTACGATTATTAAGGGTTTGGACAAGCTAGAGGCAGGAAACATGTTCCCGAATAAGGGGTAAGCCATTTAGAACAGAGCTTAGGAAAAACGTTTCCACACAGAGAGTTGTGAATCTGTGGAATTCTCTGCATCAGAGGGCAGTGGAGGCCGGTTCTCTGGATGTTTTCAAGAGAGAGTTAGATAGGGCTCTTAAAGATAGCGGAGTCAGGGTATATGGGGAGAAGGCAGGAACGGGGTACTGATTGTGGATGATCAGCCATGATCACAGTGAATGACG
Organism: Raja brachyura; assembly: GCA_963514005.1. The sequence continues at coordinate 31,688,971 of OY740785.1, read as the reverse complement.
GTGCTGGCTCGAAGGGCTGAATGGCCTACTCCTGCACCTGTTGTCCATGGTCTATTGACCCTCGGTGTGACACAGTTTCACACACACTAACCTCTCTCATAATCCCAATATAAGTGACACATAAAGGGATTGGAATTGGGACGCTCAATTAGACTTAATTACTGGGTAAATTACACTTTGGCTTTGTCTAGGAAATATTGAATGTTGTCAAGTTTGGGTAGTTGAGACATTAACAGTTTTTACTGAGTTGCTGTAACTCTGAACGTGTGATTCTCCACCCAACTGGTTTGCAATTGGAGATTTGCATCATCTCTTCATCGTTCCACTGATGCCATTTGCATTTCATGTTCTCTACTTTAGAGCAGACATGAACAGTTTACTTTGCATGAAACAAACAGCAGACATTCAAATACTTTGCCGCGTGAGGCACGGAACTATCCCATCAGATTCCCGGGGCTTTAGTTCCCAGTTCATCACACAAACCCACCTCCGTTCCTTGGGCTCCATCTACACTTCACGCTGCCTCAACTGTATGAAGCATCTTATCGGGATGCATCCCAGCTTGGTTCGGGAATAGCTCCATCCAACATCCCAAGAAATTGCAGAGAATTGTGGACGCAGCCCAGACCATCACACAAACCAACATCCCTTCCATTGACCCGATCCACAGCTCAAGCTGCCTCGACAAGGCCAGCAGCATGATACCCATATAATGTAACATATAACCATGTAACAATTACAGCACGGAAACAGGCCATCTCCGCCCTTCTAGTCCGTGCCGAACACTTACTCTCACCTAGTCCCATCTACCTGCACTCAGACCATAACCCTCCATTCCTTTCCTGTCCATATACCTATCCAATTTATTTTTAAATGATAAAATCGAACCGGCCGCCACCACTTCCACTGGAAGCTCATTCCACACAGCCACCACTCTCTGAGTAAAGACGTTCCCCCTCATGTTACTCCTAAACTTTTGTCCCTTAATTCTCAAATCATGTCCTCTTGCTTGAATCTTCCCTACCCTCAATGGGAAAAGCTTATCCACGTCAACTCTGTCTATCCCTTTCATCATTTTAAAGACCTCTATCAAGCCCCACCTTAACCTTCTGCGCTCCAAAGAATAAAGACCTAACTTGTTCAACCTTCCTCTGTAACTTAGTTGCTGGAACCCAGGCAACATTCTAGTAAACCTCCTCTGTACTCTCTCTATTTTGTTGACATCTTTCCTATAATTTGGCAACCAAACGTTCAGAGTTACAGCAACTCAGTAAAAACTGTTAATGTCTCAACTACCCAAACTTGACAACATTCAATATTTCCTAGACAAAGCCAAAGTGTAATTTACCCAGTAATTAAGTCTAATTGAGCGTCCCAATTCCAAGCCCTTTATGTGTCACTTATATTGGGATTATGAGAGAGGTTAGTGTGTGTGAAACTGTGTTTCACCGAGGGTCAATGGACAATGGACAACAGGTGCAGGAGTAGGCCATTCAGCCCTTCGAGCCAGCACCGTCATTCAATGTGATCGTGGCTGATCATCCACAATCAGTACCCCGTTCCTGCCGTCTTCCCATATACCCTGACTCTGCTATCTTTAAGAGCCCTATCTAACTCTCTCTTGAAAACATCCAGTGAACCGGCCTCCACCGCCCTCTGATGCAGAGAATTCCACAGATTCACAACTCTCTGTGTGGAAACGTTTTCCTCAGCTCTGTTCTAAATGGCTTACCCCTTATTCGGGAACATGTTTCCTGCCTCTAGCTTGTCCAAACCCTTAATAATCTTAAATGTTTCAATAAGATCCCCTCTCATTCTTCTAAATTCAAGAGTATTCAAGCCCAGCCGCTCCATTCTCTCAGCATATGACAGTCCCGCCATCCCGGGAATTAACCTTGTGAATCTACACTGCACTCCCTCAATGACAAGAATGTCCTTGCTCAAATTAGGAGACCAAAACTGCACACAATATTCCAGGTGTGGTCTCACTAGGGCCCTATACAACTACAGAAAGACCTCTTTGCTCAACTCCTCCTGTTATGAAGGTCAACATGCCATTCGCTTTCTTCACTGCCTGCTGTACCTGCATGCTTACTATCAGTGACTGATGAACAAGGACTCCCCAAATCCCATTGTACTTTCCCTTTCCCCAACTTGATGCTATTTAGATAGTAATCTGCCTTACTGTTATTGCCAACAAAGTGGGTAATCTCACATTTATCCACACTAAGCTGCATCTGCCATGCATCTGCCCACTCCCCCAACCTGTCCAAGTCACCCTGCATTCTCACAGCATCCTCCTCACAGTCCACACTGCCACCCAGCTTTGTGTCATCTGCAAACATGGAGATGTTACATTTAATTCCCTCGTCTGAGTGGTGGTCTGCGATTTCAAGCTTCTGTACCTTCTGCCTGACGAGAGCAGGGAGAAATGGAACGACCTGGGTATAACAAGTCTTTTGAAGCATCTTATCGGGATGCATCCCAGCTTGGTTCGGGAATAGCTCCATCCAACATCCCAAGAAATTGCAGAGAATTGTGGACGCAGCCCAGACCATCACACAAACCAACATCCCTTCCATTGACTCTATCCACACCTCAAGCTGCCTCGACAAGACCAGCAGCATAATACCCATATAATGTAATATAATGTAACATATAACCATGTAACAATAACAGCACGGAAACAGGCCATCTCCGCCCTTCTAGTCCGTGCCGAACACTCACTCTCACCTAGTCCCATCTACCTGCACGCAGACCATAACCCTCCATTCCTTTCCCGTCCATATACCTATCCAATTCATTTTTAAATGATAAAATCGATCCTGCCGCCACCACTTCCACTGGAAGCTCATTCCACACAGCTACCATTCTCTGAGTAAAGACGTTCCCCCTCATGTTACCCCTAGTTGCTGGAACCCAGGCAACATTCTAGTAAACTCTGTCTATCCTGATCTATATCGGCGCGACCAAGCGGAGGCTTGGCTAACGTTTCGCCGAACACCTCCGCTCGGTCCGCAATAACCAACCTGACCTCCCGGTGGCTCAGCACTTCAACTCCCCCTTCCATTCCGTATCCGACCTCTTGGTCCTGGGCCTCCTCCATGGCCAGAGTGAGCAACACCGCAAATTGGAGGAACAGCACCTCATATTCCGCTTGGGGAGTCTGCATCCTCTGGGCTTGAACACAGAATTTTCTCAATTCTGTTAACCCTTACTGTCTCCTCCCCTTCCCACCTCTCCCCCAGGCTTCGGGCTCCTCCTCCTCCTTTTTCCTTTCTTCTCCCTGCCTCCCCCCCCCCCCCCATCAGTCTGAAGAAGGGTTTCGGCCCGAAACGTTGCCTATTTCCTTCGCTCCTTAGATGCTGCTGCACCCGCTGAGTTTCTCCAGCCTTTGTGTACCCTCGATCCTCCAGCATCTACAGTTCCTTCTTTAACAACATTCTAGTAAATCTCCTCTGTACTCTCTCTAATTTGTTGACATCTTTCCTATAATTTGGCGACATTCTGTACCTTCTGAACCTCTTACCTGATGGAAGAGGGGAGAAGAAGGAATGAATGGGGTGAGACTGGTCCTAGAGTATAGAAGTTTGGATATAATGTTAAAATTGTACAAGGCATTGGTGAGACCAATTCTGGAGTATGGTGTATAATTTTGGTCGCCTAATTATAGGAAAGATGTGAACAAATTAGAGAGAGTACAGAGGAGATTTACTAGAATGTTGCCTGGGTTCCAGCAACTAAGTTACAGAGAAAGGTTGAACAAGGCAAGGCAAGGCAATTTTATTTATATAGCACCATTCATACAAGCTGCAATTCATAGTGCTTTACAAAAGAAACAAGAGAATAACATAGTTTAAAAACATTGCAGAACCACAATACAACACAGGACAACAAAATAGCCAATAAGACAATTGCATGAATAGTAAAACAAAGTCACTAAAATATTAAAGCGATTTTAAAAGCACATAAAAAGGTTAAAACAAGAAGATTAAAATTACCCGCATGTTGGGTCATGAAAAAGCTACATCAAACAATAGTGTCTTTAGGCCTGACTTAAATGTGGTTACGGACTGTGCACACCTCAGGTGTTCGGGGAGCCTGTTCCACAGGTGTGGAGCATAGAAACTGAATGCTGCTTCAGCCCTTTTTGTTCTCACCCTGGGAACATGGAGTAAACCTGTCCCCGAAGACCTGAGGAGTCTGGGTGCCTCATAAACAACAAGTAGGTCAGAGATGTATTTTGGACCCAGACCATTCGGAGCCTTGTAAGCCAGTGACAGAATTTTAAAATCTATCCTTTTACACACAGGGAGCCAGTGCAAAGATTTAAGGACAGGTGTAATGTGGTCCATTTTCTTGGTGTTGGTTAAGACTCTGGCAGCGGCATTCTGGATAAGCTGCAGTTGTTTTTTTTTTGTTGAATATTTTTTATTAGAAGTATAAGTACAAGTATAAGTACAAGTATAAGTACATATTAAAACAACATTCTTGATAAAGAGATAGGTAATAATTACCATGTTTTCTTATATATACTTCTAAACATTTTATTATAGTTTTTTTTTATATAGTGAAAAGTAGGAAAGTGTGAAAAATGATTAACATAAAGATAGTTATAAAATAACCAAAAGAAAAAAGTAAATAAAATAACAGTGGTATATTATACAAACAGTATTTATATAATAATATATCCGTGATCAATAATGTATTATTCTTCGTCCAATCCTTCGTTCAGGTCTCGATCAGGTCCACAAACCGAGTCATATTGATCCCTTAAGATATTCAAGGAATGGAGACCAAATCACATTAAATTGGTCTAACTTGCCTAAAAGTGCAAGTCTTACTCTTTCCAAGTGTAAAGTCTCCGCCATTCCTGAAATCCACAATTTGATTGTAGGGGGTATGGGGCCTTTCCAAAATTGTAAATTAATTTTTTACCAATTATTAAACTATAATCTATGAAAGTTCTTTGTGCTGTCATGAGTAATTGATCTCTTTCTAATATTCCCAATATTATTAATTTTGGGTCTGGAACTAGATTCTTATTTCCAACATTCGAGATTACCTTAAATATTTCCAACCAAAAATTCGTAATTTTTATACAAGTTGTAAAAGAATGTGTTAAATTAGCTTCTGGGTATTGGCTTTGTCACATATAGGAGATACGTTAGAAAATATTCTATGTAATTTAGATTTTGAAAAATGCAATCTATGTAAAACTTTGAATTGTATCAGAGAGTGTCTAGAATTTAATGAACAATTATGTATATATCGTAAACTTTCATCCCAGATATCAGATTCAATTGTTTCACCTATTTCATTTTCCCATAGTTGTCTGTACTTTTCCGTATTGGGTATATCATTTTCTAATAAAATATTATAAATGTATGATATTAATTTTTCCGTGTTTGGGTGTTTATTTAAGCATTCATCTAGAATTCCCGTCTTTCTCTTTTTATATTCCTGTGCAGTTGTTTTAATGTAGTCAGTTATTTGTAGATATCTGAAGTAATGTTTAGAGTGTAGTCCATATATTTCCTGTATTTCTTTAAATGAAAGATATAGATTGTCCCTGTAAAGGTCACTGATCTTATTAATTCCTTGATTTTTCCATTGTAAGAATCCTAAATTTTCCAGGGATGGTTTAAAACTTACATTATTAACAACATTATTAACAATGGGAAGAACTAATGGGATATCTTCTAGTTTTAACATTCTTTTTAACTGTCTCCAAATATTAATTATTGGGTTTTCTCGATAAGTTTTCTTAAATATTTTAATTTTAGAGAATAATATGGAACTGATTTCATACGGTAAGCAGTCTTCCTTTTCCATAAGTAACCAGTTTGGATTTTCATCAAGTTCCACCCACCAGAAGTTCATATTCTTAATATTAACTGACCAGTAATAAAATATAAAATTAGGTAATGTTAAACCTCCATTAATTTTCGATTTGCATAAATATTTTTTATTTATTCTATGGCTCCTATAGTCCCAAACAAAATTAGTGACTATAGAGTCAACCTTTTTTTAAAAATTCTTAGAAAGATATATCGGGATCATTTGAAATAAATATAATAATTGTGGGAGAAAAATCATTTTTATCGCATTAATTCTACCTATCATTGAGATAGGTAGAGTTCTCCAATATAGAATATTCTTAGATAATTTATTTAGTATAGGTAAAAAATTATATTTAAATAAAGAATCATATTTTTTTGTAACGTGAATTCCTAAGTACTTAATCTGTTCATTAACAATCTTAAAAGGAAATTGTTTTAATATAGTTAAATTATCTTGTGTTAATGGCATAAGTTCACTTTTATTCCAATTGATTCTGTATCCAGAAAACGAGCCGAATTGAGTTATTAAATTCAATAAATTAGGTATGCTAATTTCAGGTTTTTTAATATATAATAATACGTCATCTGCATATAGAGAAATTTTATTTCTTGTTTCGTTAGTTTCATATCCAAAAATTTCGGGGTGTAATCTTACCCGAGTGGCTAATGGTTCTATAGCCAACGCAAATAATAATGGTGCTAGGGGACAACCTTGTCTGCATCCTCGAAATAAATTAAATTTGGTGGATATCATTTGGTTAGTTAAGATTCTAGCAGTTGGATTAGTATATAGTAATTTGATCCATTTTATAAACTTGTCTCCCAAATTTAACTTTTCCATAACCGCAAACAAATATGGCCATTCAACTTGGTCAAAAGCTTTCTCTGCATCTAACGATATTATTACTAAGTCTTTATTATAACTCCTTTTCGAGTATATAATATTAAACAATCGTCTCAAGTTATATGATGAGTATCGTTTAGGTATAAATCCTGTTTGATCCGGGTGTATTATTTTATTAATCACTACACTTAATCTTTTAGCTAATATTTTAGTTAATATCTTTTGAACCGTATTTAAGAGAGCAATAGCTCTATATGATCCCGGATCATCTAGGTCTTTATCCATTTTTGGTATGAGTGTTATAATGGATTCGTTTAGTTTCTGGTAAACTCTGTTGCGCATATATATATTCGTAAAGTATCTTCAAATAAGGTGTTATCAGATTCTTGTATGATTTATAAAATTCCGAACCAATACCATCTGGCCCTGGAGTTTTCCCGTTTTTTAATGATATAATAGAATCCTCAATTTCTTTAACTGTTATTTCAGCATTTAATAGTTTTGTATCATCTACATCCAATCCTATTAAATTACAGTCGTTTAAGAATGTATTAATTCCTATCTGATTTTCAGTCATTTTGGATGAATATAAATCTTTATAATATTGTAAAAATCTCTCATTAATATCGTTATTTTGTGTTAAGAATTCACCATTTTCTGATTTAATCCGATGTATTATTTTTTCTCCCTGTATTTTTCGTAATTGGCGAGCCAGTAATTTTTGTGGTTTGTCCCCAAATTCAAATTGTATTTGTTTTGTGTATTGATATAATTTAACCACTTGGTCAGCATATATCTTATTTAATTTATATTTTAATGCAGTAATTTTATTATGTGTTATCATTGTAGGTTTGAGAGCATTTTCTATATCTAATTGTTTTATCTCCATTTCCAGAATATTTTGTTCCTTCCGCTTTTCTTTGTTATAAAATGCTTGTGAAGATATCATAATTCCACGAGTAAAAGCCTTAAAAGTTTCCCATTGTAGGGATGGAGATATTTCTGGTTTATCGTTTATTTCAAAAAAAGTCTTAATCTGCTTTATAATATATTCATTAGTTAATTTATCCTTCAAAATTTGTGGATTAAGTCTCCATTGTCCTCGTATTTTCATGTTATCATTAAATTTAATATTAAATGTTAATGGAGCGTGATCTGAAATAATGATGCTGTGGTATTTAGAGTTATAGATGTATGGAATAAGCTTTATATCTACAAGGAAATAGTCAATTCTAGAATATGTTTTATGTACCGAGGAGTAAAATGAATAATCTCGTCCTGTTGGGTGTTCCATTCTCCAAACATCTCTAACTTTACTAGTATCAGTGTATGCATTTATTAAATCACTGGAGTGTGATTTAAATTTCCTCTGTCCTGACGATCTATCTAAATAAGGATCTAAAGTACAATTTAAATCTCCTCCAATTATTAAATTATGTTGTGCATGATCAGGAATTGTATTAAATATTTTCTTTAAAAAATTGGACTGTCAAAATTTGGGCCATATATATTGGCTAATATTACTTTTTGAGCATATAATTCTCCCGTTACAATAATAAATCTTCCATCTTTATCAATTATAGTTGATGTATGCTTAAATAAAGTACCTTTACGTATCAATATTGCTACGCCTCTAGATTTATGAGTAAAAGAGGAATGATATATTTTGTCAAGCTGCAGTTGTTTAATTGATTTTTTACTGAGACCTGTAAAGATACTATTACAATAATCTAACCTACTGAAGATATATGCATGAACAAGCTTTTCAGTGTCTTCTTTGGACAGAAATCCCTTGATTCTTGCAATGTTTTTTAGATGATAGTAGGCAGATTTGGTAATGGTCTTTATATGGTTGTTAAAATTCAAATCCGAGTCTATAACTACACCAAGGTTTCTGGCTTTGTCTGTGGTTTTCAGTGCGATTGAGTCACATTGAACACTTATCTCTAGCCTTATTTTTTTGGGCCCAGGACAATAATTTCTGTCTTATTTGCATTGAGCTGCAGGAAATTCTGGTTCATCCACTCATTAATTCATTTGACACACTTACTCAGTGAGTGTAGGGGACTATGGTCATGCGGTGACACTGTGATATAAAGTTGTGTGTCATCGGCATAAGTATGGTAGGATATGTTAAAATACTCTATGATCTGAGCTAGGGGGAGCATGTAAATATTAAACACGATGGGTCCAAGAATGGAGCCCTGGGGAACCCCGCATGTTAGTTTTGTATGTTCTGATTCATAATTACCAAGGGAAACAAAATAATCCCGATCTTTCAAGTAGGATTTGAACCAGTCCAGCACAGAACCAGAGAGTCCTACCCATTTCTCCAGTCTGTCAAGCAGTATGTTATGGTCCACCGTATCAAAAGCAGCACTGAGTTCTAGAAGTACCAAAACTGAAGCTTTTGATGTATCACTGTTTAGATGTATGTCGTTTAGGACCTTAGTAAGTGCAGTCTCAGTGTTGTGATGTGGCCGAAATCCTGACTGGAAAACATTAAAAATATTGTTTTGGATCATAAAGCTGTAAATTTGTTTATAAACTACCCTTTCAATGATTTTTGCCAGAAATGCTAAATTAGAAATGGGCCTGTAGCTGCTCATAGCTGAGGCATCCAGATTAGGCTTCTTCAATAGGGGCTTGATCACTGCAGTTTTTAAGGCTTTGGGAAAATGCCCCAATCGAAGGGAAGAGTTTACTATGTTCAGCACTTCTGGTGCAACACTGTTAAAAATATTTTTAAAGAAGCTTGTGGGCATCAGATCAAGACAGCAGGTAGTGGACTTTAGCTGTTGAACAGTTTCAGTCAGGGATGCACAGTCTAAAAGTTCAAAATGTTGAAGATTCATTAGTGAATCTGGAGGCATAAGTGACAAAGCCATGTTCCCTGGGGTGGTGCTACACATTGTTTGTCTTATCTTCAGAATTTTATCAGTGAAGAAATCTGCAAAGTCATTACACAACTTGCTGGACAGGAGCTCAGGAGGGACTGATGACGAGGGGTTTGTCAGTCTATCGACAACGGCAAATAATGTGCGGGAATTATTATTTTTGTTGATAACCTCTGAGAAAAAGGACTGCCTTGCCCCTTTCAATTCCTGATTATAGATACGGAGGCTGTCCTTGTAGATGTCGTAGTGGACCTGTAGTTTGGTTTTTCGCCACCTACGTTCGGCCTGTCTACACTTTGTTCTTTGGGATCTCACTGCTGTGGCATTTCTCCATGGTGACTTTTTCCTTCCAGATAAAACCTTGGTCTTTAGTGGTGCAATAGCATCAATAAGAGTCGTAACATTGGAGCTGAAACCATCCACAAGATCATCGACAGAGGCCGAGGACAGAGTTGGTGATGGTGTAAAGGCCTGAGTGAACAATGCGCCAGTGTTTTCATTGATACAGCGCCTTTTGATCACCTCTGGTTCTTTTCTTTTACTGCTAGCACAGGTTGTCGTTTTAAAAAATACACAGTGGTGATCAGAAAGAGCAACATCAGTCACCATAACATCAGAAATGTCGAGACCCTTTGAAATAATCAGATCCAATATATGCCCCCTATTGTGAGTCGGCTCTGTTACATGCTGATACAATCCAAAATTGTCTAGAATTTGGGTCTTTATTCTTTGGAGTGCAGAAGGTTAAGGGGGGACTTGATTGAGGTCTTTAAAATGATGAAAGGGATAGACAGAGTTGACGTGGATAAGCTTTTCCCATTGAGGGTAGGGAAGATTCAAACAAGAGGGCATGACATGAGAATTAAGGGACAGAAGTTTAGGGGTAACATGAGGGGGAACTTCTTTACTCAGAGAGTGGTGGCTGTGTGGAATGATCTTCCTGCAGAAGTGGTGGAGGCAGGATCGATTTTAACATTTAAAAGTAAAGTGGATAGGTATATGGACGGGAAGGGTATGGAGGGGTATGGTCTGAGTGCAGGTAGATGGGACTAGGGGAAAATAAATGGTCGGCACGGACTGGAAGGGCCGAGAGGGCCTGTTTCCGTGCTGTAATTGTTATATGATTGTTATTTGTATACTCTGGAATTTAGAAGAATGAGAGGGGATCTTATCGAAACATTTAAGATTATTAAGGGTTTGGACAAGCTAGAGGCAGGAAACATGTTCCCAAATAAGGGGTAAGCCATTTAACAGATCTGAGGAAAAACATTTCCACACAGAGAGTTGTGAATCTGTGGAATTCTCTGCATCAGAGGGCAGTGGAGGCCGGTTCTCTGGATGTTTTCAAGAGAGAGTTAGATAGGGCTCTTAAAGATAGCGGAGTCAGGGGATATGGGGAGAAGGCAGGAACGGGGTACTGATTGTGGATGATCAGCCATGATCACAGTGAATGACGGTGCTGGCTCGAAGGGCCTACTCCTGCACCTGTTGTCCATTGTCTATTGACCCTCGGTGTGACACAGTTTCACACACACTAACCTCCCTCATAATCCCAATATAAGTGACACATAAAGGGATTGGAATTGGGACGCTCAATTAGACTTAATTACTGGGTAAATTATACTTTGGCTTTGTCTGGGAAATATTGAATGTTGTCAAGTTTGGGTAGTTGAGACATTAACAGTTTTTACTGAGTTGCTGTAACTCTGAACGTGTGATTCTCCACCCAACTGGTTTGCAATTGGAGATTTGCATCATCGCTTCATCTTTCCACTGATGTCATTTGTTTTTCATCTTCTCCACTTTAGAGCAGACATGGACAGTTTACTTTGCATGAAACAAATAGCAGACATTCAAATACTTTGCCGCGTGAGGCACGGAACACAGAAGGCAGTGGAGGCCAATTCACTGGATGTTTGCAAGAGAGATTTAGTTCTCAGGGCTAATGGAATCAAGGGATATGTGGAGACAACAGGAACGGGGTACTGATGATCATCCATGATCATATTGAATGGCGGTGCTGGCTCGAAGGGCCGATTGGCCCACTCCTAACTCTATTTTTCTATGTTTTCATGTTTCTATGTTTCATCCAACAACACTTGGGTCAATGAATCTGGGTGTAACAAGTCTTTTGATGATGTTGGCTGCTTTGCTGAGGCAGTGTGTAGTGTAGATGGAGTCGATGGTGGGGAGTGTGGTCGGTGGGGAGTGATGGGCCGGGCTGCATCCACAACTCTCTGCAATATCTCAGGCTCTTACATCATGCGGTGGCATTAGGTTGGAGACTAAAGGGCCTGTCCCACCAGCAGGCAACCCTATGCGATGAACGCGATCAAACTGGCAGCGGGGGCCGCGCGGAGGTCGGGTGATCCCCTGTGCAGGGCCGTTCCCACCAGCATGCGCCTGCATGCGGCAAGCGCAACTAAACCGGCAGCGAGGGCCGCGCGGAGGTTGGGTGAGTGGCGCAACGTGGCGCAAAGCGAGGCGAACTTGAACGAAGTCCAAGGTAAGTTTGCCAGGACTTAGAGGGGCACACAGAGAGGGGCACCGAGACACACACACATACAGGGCCACGGAGCCACACACATAGAGGGTCACGGAGGCACTTACAAATAGGTTCACGGAGGCACGATGTCCGGGCGGTGTGTAGATGTCGAGGCAACTGCGAGCCGACAAGCCGTTGCCGCGCGGGATTTTTGGTCATAGTCGGTTTTTCGGAGCCCCGCGCGGTCTCGGGACGAACTCCGCACAATTCCGCGCGGCCCCGGCGATCGAAGTGGGACCGGCCCCGCGACGCTGGACGGCTCAAGCGACCACGTTAGGTCGCGCCACTCGCATGGAGTTGCATGCTGGTGGGACAGGCCCTTTAGAGAGACCAACACAAGTGGCCTCTGGTGAATGGCCACCAACATGAGATTCCAACTTTCTCTCTCCACACATAGACCACTCAACCTGCCGAGTATTTTCCACAATTGGCCAATTGCTATTTGAATGTTTGAATTAAAATCCCTGCCTCCATTGCATCTGGCAATTTATTCCAAATGGTAACTTGTCATTTAATGATTGATTGTCTAGTTTAGTTTAGATTAGAGTTACAGTGTGGAAACAGGCCCCAGGCCCACCCAGCGAGTGTGGAAACAGGCCCCAGGCCCACCCAGCGAGTGTGGAAACAGGCCCCAGGCCCACCCAGCGAGTGTGGAAACAGGCCCCAGGCCCACCCAGCGAGTGTGGAAATAGGCCCCAGGCCCACCCAGCGAGTGTGGAAACAGGCCCCAGGCCCACCCAGCGAGTGTGGAAACAGGCCCCAGGCCCACCCAGCGAGTGTGGAAACAGGCCCCAGGCCCACCCAGCGAGTGTGGATCGTGCTGAATACAAGGCCAAGTTACATCGATCTCCTCTGCCTACGAGTGATCAGCACCCCCATTCCCTGCACTTCCATGGGCCTATCTGACACCCCCCCGCTCCCCCAAACGCCACCATTGTATCTGCCTCCACCACCACCACCTCTGGCAGCACGTTCCAGGCCCCCACCGCCCTCTGTGGAGAAAAAACCTGCCCCGCAAAACTCCTTCAAACCTTTGCCCCTCTCACCCTAAAGCTGGGCCCTCCAGTCTTTGACATTTCCACTCGGGGTGGGGGGGGGGGGGGGTGGGGGGAAGGTTCTGACTGCCCGCCCAATGTTGACGGCATCCTGCCCACAGCAGGGCGACCAAAACTGAACATAATACTCCCAAGTGCAGGCTCACCAACGCCTTGTACAACTGCAACGTGACCCCCCCCCCCCCCCCAACTTCTATACTCAATACTCTGACTGATGAAGGCCAAAGTGCCAAAGGCCTTGTTGACCACCTTGTCTACTGCAGAATGTACATCATCACATTCTTTTACACACACAGGGCGATACAGTCATCACTGAGTGTACTGATAATATGGAAGGTGACACAGAAATAACAGTAGTATCTTACATACATTATTCCTCTTTCAGTAGAGGGAGGGAGGGAAAGAGGGAGAGGGAGGGAGAGAGGGAGACGGAGGGAGAGGGAGAGGGGAATGGAGGGGGGACAGACTCGGTGGGCCGAAGGGCCTGTTTCCGCGCTGTGTCTCTGAACTAAACTACACTAATTGAACACAAGTTCTCTGATTCCAGGGCGGGTTGGATACCACAGGTGAAATGTGCAATGTATTATCTAAAGTTTCAGATCGTGACATGTTTGAGCTATCAAGATAACAGAACTGTCGCTAATGCTTTGGGAGTTACAGTAACCAGGTAAATCCTACACCTGCTCTCCCCGTCTCTGTCACCTCCTCCCCTCCGGCCCCTACACCCCCTCCTCCGGATGGGAGAGAGGGAGAGATGAGGGTGATCTAATAGAGGTGTACAAAATCACCAGAGGAATAGATCGGGGAGACGCACAGAGTCTGTTACCCATAGGGGAATCGAGGACCTGAGGACATCAGTTTAAGGTGAAAGTGGGGGAAAGATGAAAGATTTGATAGGAACCTGAGGGGCGACGTTCCCACACAGAAGGTGCTGGGTGCATGGAACAAGCTGCCGGAGTTACTCCTGCACTTTGTGGCTGACTTCAAATATAAAGATGTGATTGTTTCAAGTAAGATGTTCCCAAAGAATCGGTCACAGACACACACTGACTGACAGAAACACACACACTGACAGAAACACACACACACACACACACACAGACTGACAGAAACACACACACTGACAGAAACACACGCACACACACAGACTGACAGAAACACACACACACACACACACACACACACACACACACAGAAACACACACACTCATGCACTCACACACACGCGCACACACACCCACAAACACATGCACACACATGCACACGCGCACACGCACAGCCACACACACACTCACGCACACATGCACATGCACACAGACACACACACACACACACACACAGACACACCCACGCGCACGCAGACACGCACGCACACGCACACACTCACACTCACACATACGCACAGAGACACACATACGCACACAGACACACACACGCACGCGCACATAGACACTCACACATGCACATACACATGCACACACACACACACACACACACACAGATACACACTCACACACAGAAACACACACACACACACACAGACACACACACACAAACACACACACACAGACACAGACACACACTCACACACATGAGATTCCAACTTTCTCTCTCCACACATAGACCACTCAACCTGCCGAGTATTTTCCACAATTGGCCAATTGCTATTTGAATGCTTTAATTAAAAACCCTGCCTCCATTGCATCTGGCAATTTATTCCAAATGCAAACTTGTCATTTAATGATTGATTGTCTAGTTTAGTTTAGATTAGAGGTACAGCGTGGAAACAGGCCCCAGGCCCACCCACCGAGTGTGGAAACAGGCCCCAGGTTCATCCACCGAGTGTGGAAACAGGCCCCAGGCCCACCCACCGAGTGTGGAAACAGGCCCCAGGCTCATCCACCGAGTGTGGAAACAGGCCCCAGGCCCACCCACCGAGTGTGGAAACAGGCCTCAGGCCCACGCACCGAGTGTGGAAATAGGCCCTAGGCCCACCCATCGAGTGTGGAAACAGGCCCCAGGCCCACCCACCGAGTGTGGAAACAGGCCCCAGGCCCACCCACGGAGTGTGGAAACAGGCCCCAGGCCCACCCATCGAGTGTGGAAACAGGCCACAGGCCCACCCACCGAGTGTGGAAACAGGCCCCAGGCCCACCCACCGAGTGTGGAAATAGGCCCTAGGCCCACGCACCGAGTGTGGAAACAGGCCCCAGGCCCACCCACCGAGTGTGGAAATAGGCCCCAGGCCCACCCACCGAGTGTGGAAACAGGCCCCAGGCCCACCCAGCGAGTGTGGATCGTGCTGAATACAAGGCCAAGTTACATCGATCTCCTCTGCCTACGAGTGATCAGCACCCCCATTCCCTGCACTTCCATGGGCCTATCTGACACCCCCCCCGCCCCCCCAAATGCCACCATTGTATCTGCCTCCACCATCACCACCTCTGGCAACACGTTCCAGGCCCCCACCGCCCTCTGTGGAGAAAAAACCTGCCCCGCAAAACTCCTTCAAACCTTCGCCCCTCTCACCCTAAAGCTGGGCCCTCCAGTCTTTGACATTTCCACTCGGGGGGGGGGGGGGGGGGGGGGGTGGGGGGAAGGTTCTGACTGCCCGCCCAATGTTGACGGCATCCTGCCCACAGCAGGGCGACCAAAACTGGACATAATACTCCCAAGTGCAGGCTCACCAACGCCTTGTACAACTGCAACGTGACCCCCCCCCCCCCAACTTCTATACTCAATACTCTGACTGATGGCCAAAGTACAAAAAGCCTTGTTGACCACCTTGTCTACTGCAGAATGTACATCATCACATTCTTTTACACACACAGGGCGATACAGTCATCATTGAATGTACTGATTATACAGAAGGTGACACAGAAATAACAGTAGTATCTTACATACATTATTCCTCTTTCAGTAGAGGGAGAGAGGGAGAGAGGGAGAGATGGAGAGAGAGAGGGGGACGGAGGGGGGATAGACTCGGTGGGCCGAAGGGCCTGTTTCCGCGCTGTGTCTCTAAACTAAACTGCACTAATTGAACACAAGTTCTCTGATTCCAGGGCGGGTTGGATACCACAGGTGAAATGTGCAATGTATTCTCTAAAGTTTCAGATCGTGACATGTTTGAGCTATCAAGATAACAGAACTGTAGCTAATGCTTTGGGAGTTACAGTAACCAGGTAAATCCTACACCTGCTCTCCCTGTCTCTGTCACCTCCTCCCCTCCTGCCCCTACACCCCCTCCTCCGGATGGGAGAGAGGGAGAGATGAGGGTGATCTAATAGAGGTGTACAAAATCACCAGAGGAATAGATAAGGGGAGACGCACAGAATCTGTTACCCATAGGGGAATCGAGGACCTGAGGACATCCGTTTAAGGTGAGAGTGGGGGAAAGATGAAAGATTTGATAGGAACCTGAGGGGCGACGTTCCCACACAGAAGGTGCTGGGTGCGTGGAACAAGCTGCCGGAGTTACTCCTGCACTTGTGGCTGACTTCAAATATAAAGATGTGACTGTTTCAAGTAAGATGTTCCCAAAGAATCGGTGACACACACACACTGACTGACAGAAACACACACACTGACAGAAACACACACACACACACACTGACAGACACACACACACACACTGACAGACAGACAGACACACACACACACACACACTGACAGACACACACACACGCACACACTGACAGACAGACAGACACACTGACACACACAC
>OY740785.1:31534563-31547063 GCA_963514005.1 Raja brachyura | reverse complement strand
TGGACGGGTCAGACCCTGTGTCATCCTCTGTCCTGTCCTCCCCTCTCTCCCCCTTTCTTTCTCTCTCTCTCCCCCTTTCCCCCCATTCCCTCTCTCTTCTGAGTAGGGGAATCGAGGACCAGAAACATAGGTTTAAGGTTTAATAGGAGCCTGAGGATCTATCCCTTGGAGCGCAGGAGGATGAGGGTGATCTTATAGAGGTGTATAAAATCACCAGAGGAATAGATCGGGTAGACGCACAGAGTCTCTTGCCCAGGGTTGGGGAACTGAGGACCAGAGGACATGGGTTTAAGGTGAAGGGGAAAGGATTTAATAGGAACCTGAGGGGCAACCTTTCAACACAGCTGCCGGAAGAGTTAGTTGAGACAGGGATTATCGCAACGTTTAAGAGACACTTGGACAGGTGCATGGATAGGACAGGTTTGGAAGTATATGGGCCAAACGCAGGCAGGTGGGACTAAAGCCATAGAGACATAGATGCATAGAAAATAGGTGCAGGAGTAGGCCGTTCGGCCCTTCGGGCCAGCACCACCATTCAACATGATCATGGCCGATCATCCACAATCAGTACCCCATTCCTGCTTTCTCCATATCCCTTGATTCCGTTAGCCCTAAGAGCTAAATCTAACTCTCTCTTGAAACATCCAGTGAATCGGCCTCCACTGCCCTCTGTGGCAGAGAATTCCACAGATTCACAACTCTCAGGGGGAAGAGGTTTTTCTCATCTCAGTCCTAAATGGCCGACTCCTTATTCTTAAACAGTGACCCCTGGTTCTGGATCCCCAATATCGGGAACGTGTTTCCTGCATCTCAACTGTCCATAAGAATTTTATATGTTTCTATAAGATCCCCTCCCATCCTAAATTCCAGTGAATACAAGCCTAGTCGACCCATTCTTTCATCAAACATCAGTCCCGCCATCCCGGGAATTAACCTGGTGAACCTACGCTGCACTCACTCAATAGCAAGAATGTCCTTCCTCAAATTAGGAGACCAAAACTGCACACAATATTCCAGGTGTGGTCTCACCAGGGCCCTGTACAGCTGCAGTTGGCCTCCTTGCTCCTAAACTCAAATCCTCTCTGAAGAAAGGTCTTGTCCCGAAACGTCACCCATTCCTTCTCTCCAGAGAATATGTGTACATGCACACGCGCACATACACGCACACACACACGTGCACATACACACACGCACATACGGACACGCACACACAGACACACACGCACACACACAGACACGCATATACACACATGCGCACATGCACACGCGCACATACACACACACACACGTGCACATACACACACGCACATACAGACACGCACACACAGACACACACGCGCACACGCACACACACACGCGCACAGACACGCATATACACACGCGCACATGCACAGGCGCACATGCACACGCACACATGCACACGCGCACATACACACACACGCACACACGCACACGCACACACACAAACATACACACACACACAGACACAGACACACACACACACACACAGAAACACACACACACACACAGAAATGCACACAGACACACACACACACACACACACACACGTAAAACTGTCCTCGTACAAGTAGTCCTCCTTGCTCCTAAACTCAAATCTTCTCTGAAGAAAGGTCTTGTCCCGAAACGTCGCCCATTCCTTCTCTCCAGAGATGCTGCCCGTCCCGCTGAGTTATTGCAGCATTTTGTGACTATTTCAAGTAAGATTTTCCCAAAGAATCGGTCGCAGTAAAAACACACACACACGCATGCACGCACACACACACATGCACACACACACACGCACGCACACACACACGCACACACACACACACACATGCACACACACACACGCACGCACGCACACACGCACACACACACAGGCGTGCACACACACGCATGCACGCACACACACGCACGCACACACACACACGCACAGGCGCGCACGCACACACGCACATACACACACACGCACACACACACGCACACACACACACGCACACACACACACGCACACGCACACAGGCGCGCACACACACTCATACACACGCACGCTCGCACGCACACACACGCGCACACACAGGCGCGCACACACACATGCGCACTCACACAGGCATGCACACACACATGCGCACATACGTCCACACACACGCACACATACACACACGCACATGCACACACGCGCAAAAACACGCGCACATACACTTGCGCACATACACACGCGCACGCGCACACACACGTGCACATTCACACACACGCACATACAGATACGCACACACAAAGACACACACGCGCACACGCACACACACGCGCACAGACATGCACATAAACACACACACACAGACATGCACATACACACACGCACATGCACACGCGCACAGACACACACACACACCCGCACACGCGCACAGACACACACACACCCGCACCTACGCACACACACACAGAAACACAGAGAAACACACACACACACACACACAAGCTCACATTGTTAACAGTGATTGGCTGCATGTAGAACGGGTTTAACATTCTTTCAATGGGTTAAGATCCAGTGGTTAATGTCCACCCTCTCTCTCTCTCTCCCTCTCCCCTCGTCCTCCTGTCTCTGCCCTCTTTCTCTCCCCCTCTCTCAGTTCTGTATTACTTTAGAGAGAGACAGAGGGGGGGGGGAGAGAGAGAGAGCTGGGGGTGAGGGAGGGTCAGAGAGGTGACACAACACTGACCCCCCTGCCCTGCCCTGCCCTGCCCCACCCCCAGGGTATGTGTTTGGTGACCAGTTCTCACCAACACTCCCTGAAATAATTGTGGGCTGATTGTGAGCTAAAGAGAGATTTCCCTCAAGGAATAAGGTCAGGGCAGGGGCAGAGAGAGAGAGAGAGAGGGAGGGAGAGAGAGGGAGGGAGAGAAAGGGAGAGAGAGGGGGGGAGAGAGAGAGAGATTTATTCCAGAATGCTGCTGGGATTAGAGGGCTTCAGCTCCAGAGAGAGGATGGACAGAGTTGGATTGTTTTCTCTGGAACGCCGGATGTTGAGGGGAGACCTGGTAGACGTTGATAAAACTACACAGAGTCACACAGTGTGGAAACAGGCCCTTCGGCCCAACTTGTTCACACCAGCCAACATGCCCCATCTACACTAGTCCCGCCTGCCCGCGTTTGGTCCATATCCCTCCAAACCTGTTGTTGTGAGGCAAATGAAACTTTACACTACTCTTAATTTATTTCTTTATTTAAGCTTTAAGCAACTTATTTATTTAATACATAGAAACGTCTGGCAAACATGGCTGATTCCGCAAGCCTTTCCCGCCCGAAATACCCCGCACATGCGCACACTCCGGGAATGTCCCGCACATGCGCACACTCCGGGAATGTCCTGCGCATGCGCACACTCTAGAAGAGCCCCGCACATGCGCCCACCTCATTCTCCCCTCCTATTGATACGCTGAGACGGTCAGGAGGTTTAATACATCTTGATGACCATCACAGCACTGGAGCTTCAGGAGGTAAAGGTGTTTCAATAGCTGGTGGTACATACATTGCTTGGTCATCAACTTCACTCTATTGTTATTTAGATTTACAATTTTAGAATTTCTGATTGAAGTTTCCATAGGGGGTGATGGGTGTGTTGGAGGAAGTTGTCGACTAATGTGATCAAACTGAAATGACTCTATTTCCTCACTGTTTCAATAATTGCTGTAGCTTCCTTTTCGACGGGTGGGTAGTGCAATTCACTACCTTGGAGAGTACGAGACTTGGAAGCCACTGGTCGTCCTCCTTGATTTCATGTTGCTGATACTGCTACATCAGAGGCATCACATTTTCCAACAAAGGGGCGATCCTCATCGATGGCATGTAATGTCGCAGATTCTAATTGTTCCTTTAAAGAAGTAAAGGCACCAATTGCTGTAGAGTCAAGGGGAAAAGATTTTGCTCTAATCAAAGGTTGAATTTTGTCAGAAAAATTTGGTATCCATTTAGCACAATATGCAAACATCCTAAGAACCCCAAGGGGCAGAAAACGCTAGTGGGAGCTGTGTACAGGCCACCTAACAGTAGTAGTGGATTTGGGGATGGCATCAACAGGAAATTAGAAATGTGTGCAACAAGGGTAACACGGTTATAATGGGTGACTTCAATCTACATGTAGATTGGGTGAATCATATTGGCAGGGGTGCTGAGGAAGAGGATTTCTTGGAATGTATGTGGGATAGTTTTCTAAACCAACATGTAGAGGAACCAACGAGAGAGTAGGCTATTTTAGACTGGGTTACACAAAAAGCTGGAGAAACTCAGCGGGTGCAGCAGCATCTAAGGAGCGAAGGAGATAGGCAACGTTTTGGGTCGAGACCCTTCTTCAGACAAATATTTTAGACTGGGTATTGAGTAATGAGGAAGGGTTAGTTAGCAGTCTTGTTGTGTGTGGCCCCTTGGGCAAGAGTGACCATAATATGGTTGAGTTCTTCATTAGGATGGAGAGTGACATAATTAAGTCAGAAACAAGGGTTCTGAACTTAAACAAAGGTAACTTTGAGGGTATGAGACGTGAATTGGCCAAGATAGACTGGCAGTTGATTCTTAAAGGGTTGACGGTGGATATGCAATGGAAGGCATTTAAAGACTGCATGGATGAACTACAACAATTGTTCATCACAGTTTGGCAAAATAATAAATCAGGGAAGGCAGTGCATCCGTGGATAACAAGGGAAATCAGGGATAGTATCAAAACAAAAGATGAAGCAGACAAATTAGCCAGAAAAAGCAGCCTACAAGAGGACTGGGAGAAATTCAGAGTCCAACAGAGGAGGACAAAGTGTTTAATTAGGAAAGGGAAAATAGATTATGAAAGAAAACTGGCAGGGATCATAAAAACTGACTGCAAAAGTTTTTATAGATATGTGAAGAGAAACAGATTAGTTAAAACAAATGTAGGTCCCTTGCATTCAGAAACAGGTGAATTGATCATGGGGAACAAGGACATGGAAGACCAATTGAATAACTACTTTGGTTCTATCTTCACTAAGGAAGACATAAATAACCTGCCGGAAATAGCAGGGGACCAGGGGTCAAATGAGATGGAAGAACTGAGTGAAATCCAGGTTAGCCGGGAAGCGGTGTTGGGTAAATTGAATGGATTAAAGACCAATAAATCCCCAGGGCCAGGTATGCTGCATCCTAGAGTACTTAAGGAAGTAGCCACAGAAATAGTGGATGCATTAGTGATAATATTTCAAAACTCTATAGATTCCGGAGTCGTCCCTGAGGATTGGAGGGTAGCTAATGTAACCCCACTTTTTAAAAAAGGAGGGAGAGAGACAACGGGGAATTGCAGACTACAGTGGCTTGCAAAAGAATTCATACCCCGAGAACTTTTCCACATTTTGTCACGTTACAACCACAAACGTAAATGTATTTTATTGGGATTTTATGTGACCAACACAAGTGGCACATAATTGTGAAGTGGAAGGAAAATGATACATGGTTTTCAAATTTTTTTACAAATAAAAAACTGAAAAGTGTGCATGCAAAAGTATTCAGCCCCCTTTACTCTGATACCCCTAAATAAAATCCAGTGCAACCAATTGCCTTCAGAAGTCACCTAATTAGTAAATACAGTCCACTTGTGTGTAATCTAATCTCAGTATAAATACAGCTGTTCTGTGAAGGCTTCAAAGGTTTGTTAGAGAACATTAGTGAACAAACAGCATCATGAAGCCCAAGGAACACACCAGACAGGTCAGGGATAAAGTTGTGGAGAAGTTTAAAGCAGGGTTAGGTTATAAAAAAATATCCCAAGCTTTGAACATCTTACGGAGCACTGTTCAATCCATCATCCGAAAATGGAAAGAGTATGGCACAACTGCAAACCTACCAAGACATGGCCGTCCACCTAAACTGCCTGGCCAGGCAAGGAGAGCATTGA
Source organism: Raja brachyura (assembly GCA_963514005.1). Next base: position 31,541,148 of record OY740785.1, on the reverse strand, counting down.
TCAGAGAAGCAGCCAAGAGGCCCATGGTAACTCTGAAGGAGCTGCAGAGATCCACAGCTCAGGTGGGAGATTCTGTCCACAGGACAACTATTAGTCGTGCACTCCAGAAATCGGGCCTTTATGGAAGAGTGGCAAGAAGAAAGCCATTGTTGAAACAAAGCCAAAAGAAGTCCCATTTGCAGTTTGCCACAAGCCATGTAGGGGACACAGCAAACATGTGGAGGAAGGTGCTCTGGTCTGATGAGACCAAAATTGAAGTATTTGGCCTAAATGCAAAACGCTATGTGTGGCGGAAAACTAACACTGCACATCACCCTGAACACACCATCCCCACTGTGAAACATGGTGGTGGCAGCATCATGCTGTGGGGATGCTTTTGTTCAGCAGGGACAGGGAAGTTGGTCAGAGATGATGGGTAAATGGATGGAGCCAAATGGAGCAATCTTGGAAGAAAACCTGTTAGTGTCTGCAAAAGACTTGAGACTGGGGCGGAGGTTCACCTTCCAGCAGGACAACGACCCTAAACATACAGCCAGAGCTACAATGGAATGGTTTAGATCAAAGAATTTTCATTGTGTTAGAATGGCCCAGTCAAAGTCCAGACCTAAGTCCAATTGAGAATCTCTGGCAAGACTTGAAAATTGCTGTTCACAGACGCTCTCCATCCAATCTGACTGAGTTTGAGCTATTTTGCAAAGAAGAATGGGCAAAATTTTCAGTCTCTAGATGTGCAAAGCTGGTAGAGACATACCCCAAAAGATTTGCAGCTGTAATTGCAGCGAAAGGTGGTTCTACAAAGTATTGACTCAGGGGGGCTGAATACTTTTGCACGCCACAATTTTCAGTTTTTTTAATTTGTAATAAAATTCGGAAACCATGTATCAATTTCCTTCCACTTCACAATTATGCACCACTTTGTGTTGGTCTATCACATAAAATCCCAAGAAAATACATTTACGTTTGTGGTTGTAACGTGACAAAATGTGAAAAAGTTCAAGGGGTATGAAAACTTTTGCAAGCCATTGTAGTTAGTCTAACATCGGTAGTGGGGAAACTGCTAGAGTCAGTTATTAAAGGTGGGATAGCAGCACATTTGGAAAGTGGTGAAATCATTGGACAAAGTCAGCATGGATTTATGAAAGGGAGAACCAGTGGATGTGTTATATCTGGACTTTCAGAAGGCTTTCGACAAGGTCCCACACAAGAGATTAGCATACAAACTTAAAGCACACGGCATTGGGGGTTCAGTATTGATGTGGATAGAGAACTGGCTGGCAGACAGGAAGCAAAGGGTAGGAGTAAACGGGTCATTTTCCGAATGGCAGGCAGTGACTAGTGGGGTTCCGCAAGGCACAGTGCTGGGACCCCAGCTATTTACAATATATATTAATGATTTGGACAAGGGAATTGAATGCAGCATCTCCAAGTTTGCGGATGACATGAAGCTGGGGGGCAGTGTTAGCTGTGAGGAGGATGCTAGGTGATTTGCATAGGCTGGGTGAGTGGGCAAATGCATGGCAGATGCAGTATAATGTGGAAAAATGTGAGGTTATCCACTTTGGTGGCACAAAACAGGAAAGTAGACTATTATCTAAATGGTGGCCGATTAGGAAAAGGGGAGATGCAACGAGACCTAGGTGTCATGGTACACCAGTCATTGAAAGTAGGCATGCAGGTGCAGCAGGCTGTGAAGAAAGCGAATGGTATGTTAGCATTCATAGAAAAAAGATTTGCGTACAGGAGCAGGGAGGTTCTTCTGCAGTTGTACAGGGTCTTGGTGAGACCACACCTGGAGTATAGCGTCCAGTTTTGGTCTCCTAATCTGAGGAAAGACATTCTTGCCATAGAGGGAGTACAGAGAAGGTTCACCAGACTGATTCCTGAGATGTCAGAACTTTCATATGAAGAAAGACTGGATAGACTCGGCATGTACTCGCTGGAATTTAGAAGATTGAGGGGGAATCTTATAGAAACTTACAAAATTCTTCAGGGGTTGGACAGGCTAGATGCAGGAAGATTGTTCCCGATGTTGGGGAAGTCCAGAACAAGGGGTCACAGTTTAAGGATAAGGGGGAAGTCTTTTAGGACCGAGATGAGAAAAACTTTTTTCACACAGAGAGTGGTGAATCTGTGGAATTCTCTGCCACAGAAGGTAGTTGAGGCCAGTTCATTGGCTATATTTAAGAGGGAGTTAGATATGGCCCTTGTGGCTAAAGGGATCAGGGGGTATGGAGAGAAGGCAGGTACAGGATACTGAGTTGGATGATCAGCCATGATCATATTGAATGGCGGTGCTGGCTCGAAGGGCCGAATGGCCTACTCCTGCACCTATTTTTTATGTTTCTACGACCGTATGAACAGAAGAACAAAGAAACACCGTGAAAACCTGTCGAGTTGGTAGATTCCTTTTGCGAGATGTTTATAATTAAGTAACTGGCTTTTCTTTTTTCTTTCTCTATTTTTCCCTTTTTCTTTTTTTTTCCTCTCCAGGGTCTATCTCTTAATTCCCGTTTCTAACTCTTCAAGGTTTTCCATTCCCTCTGTCACGCTTTGGCACTCTCACATCTCTTTTTCACTTTTCTACTTTCTATGCTGCTATTTTGCTCTCTATTCTCTCTTTTCTAAAGCCATAAAATAAAAAAAATTAAGGGGTACAATGACTGTAATACAATACAAGGGATGTACACTGATGTAACTTACAGTACTGCTAATAAATAAAGATTTTTTTTTTTTAAATGGTCACGTGATGCACATCTGATAAGAACTGGGCTGTGAGTAACTTCATGGGTTGGCAGTATCGCTTAGAGAACATAAGGTGTCTGGGAACGACCATTTTGCTAAGGGACTGTATATGAGAATCAAAATATGAACAAGCACCATAATTAAGAACTCCCTAGCCTGATAAGGAACGACGATGATGGGGTCACAGTTTAAGGATAAAGGGGAAATCTTTTAGGACCGAGATGAGAAAATCATTTTTCACACAGAGAGTGGTGAGTCTCTGGAATTCTCTGCCACAGAAGGTAGTTGAGGCCAGTTCATTGGCTATATTTAAGAGGGAGTTAGATGTGGGACTTGTGGCTAGAGGGATCAGAGGGTATGGAGAGAAGGCAGGTACGGGATACTGAGTTGGATGATCAGCCATGAATGGCGGTGCAGGCTCGAAGGGCCGAATGGCCTACTCCTGCACCTATTTTTCTATGTTTCTATGTTTCTATGTAACCCTTCACAGAGAGTTTAATGTAGCTGGAACAGGTATCTCTTGGAGTGGGCGGAATCTTTCTGGATCAGGCTTGATTATATAATTTCCAACCCAATAACCAAGAATATTAATTGATGATACTGATGTTATTGACGTCGCCTCATTTAATGTTAGAATTTTAGAATGTACAACATCTAAACACCGTTGTACATTTTCATCATGTTCAGCTTGGTCTTTTCCTGCAATAGTTATAGTATCAAGATGAGGAAAAGTATCTTTAAGGTTTTCCAGTTCAACAAGTTTGTCCATCTCTCTCTGAAAAACAGCCACGCCATTAGTTACACCAAAAGGAACTCTGCAGTAGTGGTATAATTTCCCATTTGCTTCAAACGCAGTGTATTTCTTCTCTGATTCCTTCAAAGGAATTTGGTAGCAAGCACTTTTTAATCTAAAGTAGAAAATATCTTACACTTAGCTAATGTATTGATAATCTCTTCTATACGTGGTAATGGATCTGCATCAAGTAAGTAAGTAAGTTTATTGGCCAAGTATTCACATACAAGGAATTTGCCTTGCTGCTCCGCCCACAAGTAACAACATGACATACAGTGACAGTTACAAATGACTCAGAAAACACTAAACATTAACAATAATAAAACATTAATGATAAAACACCATTGATCAAGCATGTGAACCCACAAAATACCAGATCAAAGGGAGGCTACAGATTTTTGGCTGTTGAGTAGAGCAACTACTCGTGGATAAAAACTGTTTTTATGTCTGGCTTTGGCAGCTTTGACAGTCCGGAGTCGCCTTCCAGAGGGAAATGATTCAAAGAGTTTGTGGCCAGGGTGAGAGGGGTCAGAGATGATCTTGCCCGCTCGCTTCCTGGCCCTTGCAGTGTACAGTTCATCAATGGAGGGAAGGTTGCAGCCAATAACCTTCTCAGCTGATCGGACGATTCGCTGCAGCCTCCAGGTGTCGTGCTTGGTGGCTGAGCCAAACCAGACCATGATGGAGAAGGTGAGAACAGACTCTACGATGGCCGTGTAGAATTGGACCATCATTGCCTGTGGCAGATTGTGCTTCCTCAACTGCCGCAGGAAGTACATCCTCTGTTGTGCCAAACTCCGTGAACTGGTTTATAGTTTGGGAGTAATCAATGCAGAGTCTCTTTCTATGTCTGTCCAAGGGGTCCTTAACCACGACAACCTGTGCCCTCCAAGGGGAAGAGCTGGGTGTGAGGTATGATACCTTCTTGTAAAAGATTAGTTACTTCTGTGTTGATAAAGTTCCTATCATCTTTACTAAAGTGTCTTGATTTTGTAGCAATTGGTTTGCTCTTGGAGGATAAATTTGTGAATAATGAAGGACATTCAACAGATGCAGCAGAAACACCACACAATACTGGTGGCTTTGACAATACAAGATCAGGCATTGATCCTTCATACATTATTTGAAGTGATCTGTGCAGTTTCTGGAAATCCTGACCTAGAATTATATCGCTGCACACATTTTTCAAAATACCTAGACATACAGATTTATAGCTAGTTTTGTTCAGAATGAAATCTACAATACAAGATCCAATAATTTGAGTAGTTATCAGAGCCATCGAGATTTCTCTGTGAAGGAATTATAGTTAGGTTCACTCGAGACACAACGTGTTCACTTATAAAACTTTCTGAACTGCCAGAATCAAGTAATACATTAGGTGTATGTCCATTAATGGATACCGTTGTAGCTGCACGAGACAAGCTCTGAGGAAATGCAGCTGTAATTGCACATAAAGAAGGCATATACATGGCAGCAGCACCATTCTTGTAGTTGCTTTGGACTTGCATACTCTAGAATATTGTCCCTTCTTGCCACAACTATTACAAGTTGCCTCTCGAGCAGGGCATATCTCTCTCTTATGAATATTACTCCCGCAAAAGTAACAGCTCCTTTTTGAGCAATTATATGCTGCAGCAAGGGCACCTTTATCAGTAGAAATTGTTTCAGTTTTCTCCATATTTGTACTTGGGTGAGATTCGTTTGTAGTAGTTGCAGCAGAATACACATTAGATGGGCCATAAGCATCTGAATTTTTCTGAGCCAATTCTAAAGAGTAATCTTGATTGTAAATCTAAGGTTTTGTGTTCTAATAGTCTCTGTCGTATTAAAGGCGATGCCAAACCATTGATAAAAGAGTCTCGAATAACTTCCTGTCGATATTGATCAGCCGTAACTGCTTTGAAGGCACAGTCTTTACTAAGTCTTTGAAGTTGTTGTAAAAATTCATCAAGTGACTCACCAGGTTTTTGTTTCCGAGTAGCAAGGAGGTGTCGAGCGAACATCACGTTGGGTGTCTTAACGAAGAGTCTGCTTAGTACATCAATAGCAGAATCATAAGTTGTACATTCCTCTATGTACTCGTATACATCAGAAGAGACAAAGTCAAATCAAAGAGTCAAAAGAGTTTATTGTCATGTGTCCCTGACAGGACAATGAAAATCTTTCTTTGCATAGCACAACAGAACATAGAAGGCATTGACTACAATTCTATACATAAATACACCCATGAATTAATAAATTAATAAAGTGCAAATAACAGATGGAGGGATATTAATGTTCAGAGTTCCGAGCCAAGTTTAATAGCCTGATGGCTGTGGGGAAGTAGCTATTCCTAAACCGGGTTGCTGCAGTCTTCAGGCTCCTGTACCTTCTACCCGAAGGTAGCAGGGAGATGAGTGTGTGGCCAGGGTGGTGTGGGTCCTCGATGATGCTGCCAGCCTTTTTGAGACAGCGACTGTGATAAATCCCCTCGATGGAAGGAAGGTCAGAGCCGATGATGGACTGGGCAGTGTTTACTACTTTTTGTAGTCTTTTCCTCTCCAGGGCGCTCAAATTGCCGAACCAAGCCACGATGCAACCAGTCAGCAAGCTCTCTACTGTGCACCTGTAGAAGATAGAGAGAGTCCTCCTTGACAGACCAACTCTCCGTAATCTTCTCAGGAAGTAGAGGCGCTGATGAGCTTTCTTAATAATTGCATCTGTGTTCTCGGACCAGGAAAGATCTTCACAGATGTGCACGCCCAGGACGAAGCGTATTAATGTCTTAAGCCTCTCTGGAGCATCGTTGCCACACTCCTCAAAGAAGTTATTTAGTATACGTAGCCAGTGCTTACAATTCTTTGCAGCAGCAGGTGAGTTGGGATCCAAATCAAGCGTTGTGGTTTCAATAGTTTCTCCATCCCAAGTCGGACTGTTTGACTTCTGAGATTGAGTTGCTTAAATTGTTGTGAGGTAAATGAAACTTCACACTACTCGTAATTTATTTAAGCTTTAAGCAACTTATTTCTTTAATACATAAACTCAGAAACGTCTGGCAAACATTTGTGTTA